>JARFOC010033455.1:0-27939 GCA_031763485.1 Osmoderma eremita
ATTAATTTTTCAGAAAATGCCAGGCACGTGTCAACTTGACATGTACATACAACTGAACCTAAGTTTGTAATTATCATCATTATTCAAAATTCATTAATAAAGTATATTTTTAGTATTTAGAAACACAACAGTATATCGGCAACTAAATTTCCATCTTCAGTAGAAGCTACAAGGGTAAGAAATATTATACGAAGGTATGCTTCTTGGAATATTCACTTCAGCTGCAACACTTTTCACTGATCTTCTACTGTTCACTAACTCAAATGCCCTTTTGAGAGTTTGCTCACTCCATCTATCCTTATCCGTTGTTCTTTTTTTTTGAACTCACCATCTAAAATAGAGTGAGAAACATTTTTTTGGTGCAGACAAAACCGTTCAACATATAATTGACACGGGAAAATATCATGTCTATACTTGCCTGTGTTGGGATGTCGGTATAATCCCGGTAGGCCAATATCTCGGAAATTTCACTGTACAGGGTAACTTATCGTTTAAAAACTAACAACAACTACATTAAAATATGCTTTAGAAATCATGGGCATAACAGTTGTTACACTAATGTAATTATTTAAAAGTCGTACCTCACTTCCCTCACATAAAGTCTATGAACGTAGAAAATAGTCTGTCCAGAGGACTGTCGTTCACATTGAGAGTTAATTTCGGAAAGGCTGTAGGAATATCTAAAACACCGTTTGGAACGTATAGGACACAAAAAATATGATGTCGGAATTGCCTAGTGCGTCGATATTTTCTTAGTATGTCAATTAAACAAATTACATATTCTCTTCAAACAGAATTTATTCATATTATTAATAATTTTGAATACTGTAGTGGCTTATATCCGCAACAACATAAACAGAAAAGAACTGCGCATAATGAAGACAGATAACACCGTCCGTAGTAGATAAAAATAAGTACTGTTACAACTACAATTACAATTTGCAAATTAAAAAAATCAAACGCAAATATACAGCAGATACGCCGGGTTTCAGTTTTGTGAATGGCACGTTGTAACAATGATGAAAATTTTCTTAGAAATAAATGAATAAAAATTCATAAAGTGACAATTATTATTATTATGTTATTATATTTTATTTTTCTTTGATATTAGAGAACATTTGGTACGACTCCTTGTCAATAAGTTTTTGCCTAACCTTTCTTTATCGGTTATAAACACAATGAATATTAACATGATAAATAAGATAGATAAGACAAGATAGTAAATGATTTAGCTAACTATTCAAATTGTTTGAAAATAGTGACAATATTGTGCAGTAGTGAGTTCTATATATTAATTCTGCAACTACAAAATGAAGCACATAGTCCTATAAGAAGCCTGTATTGTGAAGTGTGAATGGGCTACATATAATATGGATGATTCAGGATCATTGTTTGGCTCTAGTCAAATAACTGCTGTGCTAAGAAATTTACAGAATATCTTTTAATAGACGATCAAGTCGAAAAAGCAGTTGATATGAGTTCATTGGGCAAAATTGATTTTGAACTTACATGTGCTTAAAATGAAATAAACAGGTGTCCATTCAAAATAATTTCTTCCCCATATTTCCTGCGTTGGTTTATCGATAACACGTATTTCGGACTCCAATGATCATTACCATAAAAGATAATTCCAAGGTAATTTTGTATATTACTCTCTCTACTTCCACATGAGATCAAGAGCAGAAAGATGTACTCAAAGTAATTTTGTCTTAACAAATAAACAACTTGAGATGCAAAATATAATTACGAACAAACGGATAATTTTAGTGTAAGCATCGGAAGAGAAAAACAAAATTGTTACTGGAAAAACATATGTAGCTGTAATTCTTCCTAAAGCTGGCGTAAAAAGTTAGGTTCAATTTACGCATAATGCTGTGGGGTAACATGCTTTGACGAAGAAATCAGCAAATAGAATAAATCGTAATCAGAGTAGGGCTCCCTTTAGCATTAGCATCATCTGCCCCCATGCGAAAAACACGCATACATCCTTTAATCGACGTTTCTTTCCCGAAATTTACCCGCCTTCCTTTATCTATTTAAAATTAATGATATTAGAAAAGCGACCTGAAATTCCCGATGGTCCACCTTCCAGTATACAATGCTACGCGAGTTCCTGTGTGGCCGGTAATTGGAATTGTTCGGCGGGAATCGCCCGGGCTCATGCGCGTCCGTCGCTGGGTGGGAGCTTAACGGGCTTTATTTGCGAGCTTTCGTAGTGCCGCACCGTCATTCGAATGGGGTATGTTTCATTCATCGTCTCATAAATTTAACGCCACGCTCTTGAGTAAATATGACAGAAGGTTAGTTGTGTCCTTAGTCCCTTGCATGTCTGTATCAATTATGTACGAATTCTGTTATGTGCCGACGATATTGAGGTAGATTAAATAATGTGGATTGTGTATGGGTCGGCTTCCTACATTGTTTCAGGGTCGGTAAGGAGTGTTTAAATGAAATGGTTGCAGTTATGTTTTTAGAAATTGTGTGATCATTCTTTTGTGCATTTTGCATTTAGTTGTTGGCGACATTTTTGATTACTGTAGCAGCTATTATTTGTATTATTTACACATAATAAAACAAGTGCCAAATTAAGATGTCTGTTTGGTCTGTAATATTTACGTGGTTGACATACAACTAAGCGATAGATTAGGACACAGAACTATTTTGCGCTAAAACATCTCCTTTACAAGAGTGATAACATAGGTCCCTATAACTCTAAATAACCCTATGTATAAAAAATATCTGTTACGACCAAACAAACAAAAAATCTTCCTACCAAATATTACCGCATAGGATTCAGATACGTTTGTTTTATTTATTTCAGATATAATATTCCAAAATATGTATCTCGCAAATCGTCTCTAGCCAGAGAATATTTCTTTTATGGATGTTTATATTCATTTCCCCACTCACTTGTTGCTGCACGTTACTGAGTGTTCAATTCTTTATTTTCTAGCGAAGCAGATTTCGTTTCAGAGATTAGTCAATTTTGTTTAGTCCATAATATAATAATTTTTCATTATTCTCTTTTATTTATTCTCGTAAATTTTGTGTGAGTTTTCAATAATTTAAATTTCGAATTTCGATATTCCAAGAAATTCCACATATTTAAGAAAACTTTATGTGTTTCTCTGTACTGATATTGATTTGTGTATAGTTTGCATGCGTTGCAAAACTACTGAGCTACCCGAACGAAAGTCAAGCTATACTGATTGCGGGATAATAATTAATCGATACAAAGCGTAAAAACATAAAAGTAGAAGGAATGCTACATCTCTATATGTAACTTATTATATCGAAATGTATTGGTATGATTTATTGTTGGAATATGTTAAGTCGGCACTTTTATCTGGTATTTAAGATTTGAATAATAGCTGAGGAAATTTGACCTTTTTCAGAAGAATATAGTCCGTATGTTGTATGCAAGTCATCTTTTAAAGATAACGGAAATAAACTAATTCGTTCTGGAAGGAATACATGTTAAAGCTTTGTACATCGACAAATAAACATCAACCGTAAGACGTAACATTAACACATTTCACTTTTAAATGCCAGCAATGAATTTGCAATTCAAGAAATATAAAAATCTTAAACTCCTGTCCGGTCCAAGTGGTTTTAGCTAGCACAAAATATTCAATTTAACACTTCGTATCGTTATTTTAACAGTGGTGTGATAAATCAAAACACAAAAATGTTAATATTACAGCATCCTTTTGGGATTTGTTGGGTATCAAAATTTTGTATGCCCGGTTCACTAATTGTGTTGCCAACATTTTCAAGATAACTATTTATGTAGATGGATGTACGCTACCCAATACCTGCATATGATATTTTGGTATCTACATACATAAAATTAATTGTTATATTGAATATGTTGACAACATAATTTTAAAGCCGTGCATACAAAATTTTGAGACACGACAAAACCCAAACGGGAACTGTAATATATTTTTTTTCAATTTTATTTTACCACACTATACAGTTGTTGGAGAAATTCATATACGTTGTCATAATAGTCTTATATTTATTATTTATTGTGATGGACGCAGACTGGGCAAAAATAAAAACAAATCACATCACGTAATACACATAAATATTTTATATATTATGTATTTATATACGCCTTTATTTGTAGGCCGATTTTAATAATCGAAACGGGAAATTAAATGGCTGAATGTGGGCTATAAAATGAACTGAAAAAAATTATTTATAGCCCTTTAGCGTTTTAAAGTATTAGGGGCAAGTTTTCATTTTTAAATTAAACTATACCTATTGTTTTTTTTAATGATTCTGACGGAGATTTTTTTTCTGAAATAGCAATATATCACAAGTATACCTTTACATAAGAAAAAAATTAAAACGAGTAACAAAATAATTATTTAGTCGTGTGTAAAAATGCCACTAGCAGTGGAAACAAATGACGAACAACAAGTGCTATATATCCGTAAATTGTTCAGTAATAATAATAAATAAAGGTGGTACGGACTCGTCTTTTTTTATAAGACAGCTTGTATATTATTGATTTAGACGTCTCTAAGTATTTTTTCACAACTCCCGTTTCAAGGATTCCTTAGGGTTCATATATAAAATTTCAATTACTGGAAACAACAATACTTTAGAAACACATAGCCAACCAATTTTTTTTAGAAATTTAGTTGTTGGAATGCTATTCCCTAAGTGAAGTTGCGAATTTCTGCATTTTGTTGTGTTGTCTGATGCAATATACGCATAATAAGAAGTAAATACTATTATACACGCAGGTCTTCCTAGTATTAATCAATGCGTCTTAACTAATTATATTGCTTACCTGTTTACCACACAAATGGAAACATTTAAAAACATGATACTACTCGTATTACACAGTTTGAAGAGTAGATTGAATTTTTTACTCTAGCTAGTGTGTATATAGGTCCTACTGTTTTTAGTACAAAATATTTACAGGATCCAAACTGTAAATCGTAGAATACTTTTTAATAAATTTTAGTGCAGAAAAAATTCACTCTATTATTATTAAGTATGTGTATAGAGTTAAAATTACACTAGATAAATTTCTTTTCTCGCAATTAGAGTATATTTTACCATTTCTTAGAGTAATATAGGAATAAGTTAAAATAGGATTAGAGTAAAAAAGAAGTTTGTTAATTTCTTTTATTGTTTAAAAACGAAACTTTGGAACTAAATACCATTCTGTTGAACCATGGGGTTGATGTAAATAAATTTTCACAACAAATTATAGTTTATAATGGACTTAATCTAGCTCGCAATTCGAACATTTTTGGGATATATTTTATATTTTCTACATCGACTTTAAAATATGTATGAATTCCCAGAAATGTTTTAATGTGTCTTCATATTTTATATTAAGAACACAGTGTGACATAATTGAGAATTTAATGCATTAATACTTGACGAGTTATGGGGGCACGGTATAGTTTGTCCATCTATATTTATTTTATATGTATCTACGCACTCTTTTATATATCCTTCAACAATAACGAAAGGTTGGTTGGTCTTGCTTCTCTCGATAATTTCTGACAAAGGTGTGTGTTTTTCTAAAATATTGAACAGGTATGAGAAAGATTCATATATGTAACATATGCTCTCGGTCATACCGATTTGAAATAGAATATTTTTTCTTCAAAGCCCGTGTTTTCTGTATTGTGTTGGCGTATATGCTGGCAGCATATAGGTCAATGCAAATATTGCCTTTATTGACTTGCTCTAACCTAAAATGTATGAAACATTTAAAATAAAATTATATATTCTAATACTACCCCAAAATTATATTTAACCCATATGCGATGTTAAGAAAAGAATGTTAAAACATTTGCATGCAGTGCATCATATACTGTATCTGTTGTTTCAAATGTGTGGAAATTCCATAAGCATGTCAATTAAATTAAATCTACCAACTACAAAAATATTTCTTTATCACTTTAGATGGGACTATTTGATACAATATACCTTCTTTAGTAATCCCTGGAGATTGTTACGTGACTGTAGTATGGTAAATATTTAAAATCCGGTCAATATCTACTTCAAGCAGTTCTACGGCGTTACGAACTTTTGAATATTCACCCAATTCGAAGTCTTTTTCAATCTATATTCCAATATTATATCTATATGATTAATAAAAGTGTATTTAGATTCTTGATTCCTCACCAACCACGGCGTGTCAAAAAATCTGGGGAACTGCCTTATTTTTTCATCAAGGACGTCATCATTAGGTTTCTTATGTTTCAAATATTCTATCGCTTAATTAATTTCCGTTGTTTTCGAAATCTTTACATTTTCTTTGTTTATGTAGGTTTCCATGGGGTCGATGCTCTTCTTTTTCGCATTTTTTGTCTCAATTTTCATTCCTAGCAAGAGTCCTTAAGCGCCATGCTATGTACCCCCCTCCTCCGTTTCTATTTGTATAAAATGCTTCCTAAAAATATACAAAAATTCAATTTATAATAATAATTTAAAAAAGGGGTTAATTGTACATATCCTTTTACAGTCATTGAATCTCGCAGTTTTGGAAATATTTTTATAATCATACAAGCAGTTTGGTCTTCAACAAATGATCAAGAGTTCAAATTACAGATGCACCAACAAAATAGAACAAAGTAAATTTCAGTAACACAATAGAATAACTAATAGATAAGTAATGAAACATATTGCCATTGAATAATGGAACTTATTAATAACTTTTCGTCTTCGTAAAATTTACATCCAAATTTTTATAGGTATTGGTTTTTTTTGCAGTGCATATACTGGTTTTTATACTTCTTCCACACGATATATTGATTAATTCGGAACAAGTATCTCTGGAATCCGTGTATAGGGACTGAATTACTATTCCCGAGATGCTTGTTCGGAATTAATCAATATATCGTGCGGGAGAAGTAATTCGATGCAGTGTGTTTTTTCTTAGGTAGAACATTTATTCTACTTATTTATAGGTTTTTAACAAGGATGTGTTAGGTGTATTCCATAGTATTATAACTTATTTCAGAAAATTGAAGCGACCTCTCAATTAATAAGTTAATCCTATTTTGGCAGTATATTCGTTTTACGAAGTAAGCTGCTGTGCTTATAGTTTTCCACTAAAATTTTAATAATGGAATATTCAATTATTTATATTTGTTACCTCAATGGAGTAAATGTAGTGTTAGTTAAACTTTTTTTACATTTGTTTCTTCTGATTTCTCTTATGATATGAAATATAAATTATAAGGGCAGAGAGAAAATATAATGAAAATTATAGCACCAGACACGTGTTATTCCTTGTTTTTAGATGACAAACCTACACTTTTCGACTCCAGTGTTAAAAGCTTTCATCAGTCATAATGTAGTTTTCAGAGTAGGTATCTGTGTTTTTATGAATGTTTTTGTTCAGTTTCCGTTTTCCTTTATTAAAACATATTTGGCTTTGGGATAATAGCGTGGGTTCGTGAGATTTGTTTTTAGCTGAAATTTAATACCATCTCTTAATAATACAAATACAAGGCGGAGTAAAAGATTAGACAGATAGAGGAGTACCGTACTTAGACACTAAAATAATTAGAGATGATGACAATACCATACTCATTACCTGGTATAGCAAACCGAGTAATAGAGCTAGACTTATGAATTTCCATTCAAATCACACAATGAAACAAAAAATTAACACCATCTTAGCTATGAAAGATAGAGTAGTAAAAAAATGTCAACAAACCTTCCTTGGAAAAAATCTGAAGATATTACTAGACATGTTTTCCAACAACGGTTATCCAAAACCCTTAATTAATAAAATACTTTTTAACACATCTTCTCGCAATGTCAATAATCGCAACAACAATACAGTTAGGTATTATCGTGTCCTATAAATACCTGAAATAGCTAAGGTTCTTGCGATTGACAACGTCAAGTTGGCATATTACAATCACAAACCTTTAAACACCTTTCATGTGAAGGACAAAATTAGTCTATTAAGGCGATCTAAACACTGACAAGCTTAGATGTGTGTTGCTAGGGCATATGAGATAATGCTAATGCTAAAATAATAATGTTAAAATGTTGAAAACAAGAACAAAAAGAAAGAGGAGGGAATTCTTAGAAATAGTAGAAATTAATAACAGCAATACAATGAATTTCAGATCTTGCATAAGTAATTTACATTCTATCTAATCATTTCTATTAACTTTTAATAGACCAAACAACAACTTTGTACACATGGATATTAGCGTAGACGTATAAATTTAAATGTATAATAATTAAAGTAAAATTGTAGATTATTTAATTTTCAAAAGATTACTGTACAATTCTGGATTTCCTATTTGTACATTTTCGATTTACTATTTCACATTTGCTAACATTTGATCAACACTTTATATTCTTTATTTTATTCAAACTGTTGCAAGTGTATTTTCTTCTTGGGAGTTGACTGCAGCTATCAATCATATCTACCAAGGTCATTCACCATTTAGGGCTATTTTCAAGTTCATCAATGTCATTTCCGTATGCAGATGTAGAGGGATCGTATGTAAATTTTTTATCATTTTTTATCAACTTTGAAATTCTTTTTCTATTTTTAGCTCTCTCCGTCAAACCAAACCAACCTCTCTCAAATCCGTCTCCACCGCTTCCAACCACTTTATCTTCGGTCGTTTCCTTTTTTCGTGCCTCCTTCACTACTTTTCAGTATTCTTCTACTTGGGTACTTGGCTTCATTTGTATCACATGCCCCAATCATCTTACTCTTTGCGATTTGATACTTCGCTTTATTATCGGTCTACCGTTAAGGTGTATCTAGAGTGTCCGGGATTTTTCGTCGCCTCAAAACTCCGCGTCTATGCGTCTTTGGTTCCTCTGTAAATTTTTCGTAATATCCTTCTTTCCCGCGCTTTCAGTCTTCTTGCTTCTTGGTTATTTAGCACCCATAGTTCTGAGCAATATCGCCGTGAGCAATATGGCAGTAGTGGTCTAGTTGGCTGGTTACTAGACTATTAAACTGAAGGTCCCGGGTTCGATTCCTGACCGTGCCAATAACATGGAGCGCGTTTTTTCGACCACGGCTCGATTTTGTAGAAATGTGGGTACCCTGGAAGTCAAGTTCTGGGGTAATAGGTGATCGGCTTGTAGCGCTTGCCACACGACGTTACAGTCCTAGAAGCACTGAAAGGCTGACAGAGACCACACCCTGCCATTCCCTATTGGCCTTAAGGTCTGTTAAAGCGGACTATTATATTAGTTCTGAGCAATACAATACAATAACTTGGCTGTTCTTGACATAACTACTTATTCTATGGTGTATAAATATACATATTCGAATATCTGGCGTATTTTTTTTCTTGGTAGATATGAAACCTTTCACGTCTTAGAAGATAACACCACACAAAATTATCTGTAGACCTTTAAAATACATTCCTTTAAATACATACATATATCTAGTTTATTATAATACTTAAACATGTATTATGACTTATCTGAATCCGGAAAATATCACGGTAAAAGGTTTAAAATATTAAGCACTTCGTTTGGAGAAATATTATAATTTCGTTGTTTTTGTAAGTGTAATTGGTTGTTTATTATATTTTGTATATTTCTGTGTTAAATGAAATTATTATCCGGAAAAAAAGATAATTTAATCGTTTCGTACTTGCAAGTGTAAAATGTTTTATTTCCTATTTATTTAGCTATTTTATCCTAAATTCTTATCTTGACTTATTTTACCCAGCATTACATTGCCAAAAGAGCAATTATCTACTATGTTATTGCAGAATGGAATGCTAAAGGTTTGCCACAGTCATTTTAACGATATGTCAAAGACAACCAACTGGCAGTGCAAAACTGCAAATGCAAAGGAAACATAATTTATTTTTAATAAGATTAGTACCTAATCTAAAAGATTATTGATTTCGATAAGATATTTTAAATCCCAGAAAAAAACATAATTTTGGGTATAGATTTCTTGCTATAGTACTTTGACGAAGGTGAAATTGCGCAAGGTTTCATGCTGCTTAATTTCAATAACAATGAAACGTTGCGCGACATATATATATTTACTGTGTTTGTTAATTTCGCTTAAAATGTTGAAAATTGATAATTCAAAATATCTAAACTTTTTTTATAGCTTCATTTTGTTAATCGAGAAATGTTTGTTTTACTGATTTTTATTTTATGTCGTTTTTTATGTTAGTATTTACAAGGCAGATAAATATTTACGTAACGTGGGAGCGGTTTTTGCAATATCAGTTGTGAATGAAAAAAAAAGAACGAAGAGTTTTAGTTGTGCTCTGTTATGTAAAAGGTTCCTTTATCATTTAAATATTATTGAATTAAGAATATTAATTCCTCTTTTGGTTAACGCAAAAGCAAATTGTTTTACAAATTTGGCGGAGGCGCCGATTAAATTAGATTTATTTTCTATATTGTTAAGAACTGTAGCTTTATCAAACATTTTCTTCTGGTGACGTTTATATCAGTTTATGAGTATTGAAAAATCTATTTTTAAATTCGGAACTCCGAACAATTTCTAGGTACCACGAGGGATTTCCAGTTACTAAGGTACGTTTGCGTGACACGCCGCCTACGTCGCTCCTATCAGGTTAAAACTTGCACATATGTACTGCATAGGTAGCTATTGTTATTGCCTTAGGTTCAATAGAACGTGTGCAGTGACAGCCGCACAATGTCAGTTCCAATCAAAACATACTCCAAGTTTGAAATGCGAGCGTCATTCGTTTTTTGCATGCAAATAATGAAACAGCTATCGAAATTCTTAAAAAAAACTACTGAAAACTTACAGAGAAGGCGCTATGAGTAGAAAACAAGTTAGTGTTTGGTGTAAAGAGTTCAAAAGTCGACGCACAGCTCTGAACAATGATCCCGAAGGTGCGCGAAAACAAAAAACCATCAACAACGCAAACGAATGAGTCCAGACCTGGTTCCTTCTTATTTTCAGTTGTCTGAGCCGCTGAAAGCTCATTTGTTGTGTAAAAGGTTTGAAGATGACGACGAAGTTCAAGAGGAAGTACGGCAGTATTTTACAAATTTGGATCGCACCTTTTACGAAGAGGGTTTACAGAAGCTTGTACCTCGCTGGGATAAGTGCCTTAGCACTGGCGGCGATTATGTTGAAAAGTAGCTAACAGTTCACGCTTTTACCTAGTGTATGTTTAATTTCTATAAATAAAGTAGTCTGTTTGTAATTCACAAATGTACCTTATGAACCGGACATCCCTCGTATTATGGCACAGTAATTAATCAAAGTTCTTCCATGTGGTCTTATTCAATTAATGAATTGAATTTGGTGCTTGTCGATGAAAATTAGTAGTTTTGCGGGCTTCTATTGTTAGTGAAATTGTACAATAAACCGTAATTACTCATCGCGCTTTTTTCTGTCACATATGTTAATTATACATATACATTATACATGTATACGTACAATACGTTTAATATAATAATGTTGATACAGAACGACGAGGAGTGTCCAGAGAGTAGACAACAAAGGCACTAGGTTAGAGATAAAATGTTACAGACAGGGAAGCAATGGGATGAGAACAATTATAACGAGTAAGAAAAAAAGAAAATTAAAAGCTGTATATATAAAAGCAAACAGAAGATATTTCAAATATAATCTGGAGACCATGCAGGAACAATACAGTGGAATATTTTTATCAGAGTGTATATAATATCAAAAGATGAAGTATATAAAAAATATATTTAAAAGAATATATAAATATACCTCTGATATCACACAACACGTCTGATTGTCTCAGAGGTACATTTATATATTTTTTAAATACATTTTTTATATACATCATTTTTTGAACGTACTATTGGCAGAAATCTTCTTTTTTTGATGAAAATAATATCACAGAAAGAAGAAAACGAAAATGATGTTTGGTAAACATATAAATGGTAAGTGGGTTGAAAAACGAGGGGGAAATGGTAGAGGTATGGAAACACTATTAAAAAAAAAACTAAATGGCCAGCGAACAAAAATACAATTGCTGAGGAGAAGGGAGTTTCACAGAAGAAATAGGCATACAGCAGACAGCTACAACGGAAGAAATTAAGAAAATTTTGGGGGTTATGAGAAATGCGATGACTGCAGGGGAAAATGGGATAGTAAACGAACTGGCAAAGTGTGGGGGAAGCACGCCTACAGGAAGAATAAGCGGTATTGGTATGGATATTTGGGGGTAAGAAGTTATGCCGAAGCAATCAAAAGATTGCATAATCATGCATAATAAAGGGTGAAGATTTGCAAGGGGTGTGGGCAGCACAATAAACACACTGTTCGGATTAATCCTCCCGCACAAAATAATAATTATTTTGGGAGACGTGTTTCGGGAATGCGAGTATTCCCATCGTCAACCGTATAAATTCGGTCTGTGACCATAACATGTATGTACATATATACTCTATTTATTTATCGACTTTAAGGGAGCCTACGATGCAGTAACAAGACAGAGCGTATTGAAAGCAATGAAAGCACTGAAGATATCGCTTAAGTTGATAAGATTGGCTAAAATGATATTAAGAAGCAATACCAATAAAGTAAAAATCAACAAGTAAATATCCAAATCTGCACTGCGTTGCCAACCCTATAGCAGTGGTCTCAATGGCTTGTGTCTTGACCGGTGTCCTCTAGATGGGGTATGTTATGACACGCGCAAGCGATTGGGACGATTCGCAATGAGATCGGTGATGCATCGCGCATGAAAGTGTGTTTTAGCCAAATATAGTAAGGAAAGATGGGACACTTAACGTTAAAATTCTATCCCTCTGGTGTCCTGCGAACCCAACTAAACAGACTGGCGCGCCAAATCTCATATACTTCAAACTTGACAGGATGCACAATTCCATACATGATTCTATTCATTCTTCTATACAAGCTTTTTTTCGCACAATGTCATACACAAGATGTGCCAAAAAATGTAAGCATTCTGCCGTGCAGATTTTTAAATAGAACATGTTTTATTTTTCACTATAATTCTGTTCAGAAAATGAGCGCACAAGTTGTGGAAAAAACACGCATTGACAGTTTCGATTAACGTATTCCTAGAGGTTGTAGTTATAATTGGAATTAATCTTTTTGCTTACCAGACGAATTACAATAAACACACTGTTTGGATTACTGCTCTCATACAAAATAATAATTAATTCGGGACGCGTCAAACGAAATACATAATAATAATAATAAAAGTAACGATAATAATTAAACAACAAATATACCCACAAATTAAAAACCAAAAGATTTACTAACAACTAAAGGAATTATACAAATTTAAAATACTCAAACACTACGCAGTTCTAGAATTTTACATTCAGAGCCCTCTATTGGTCGAGTAACCCCTGACTTACACCAAAGGCGCACCCTCCCGGTTTTAGAGTTCGGAAGGCACTTTTTGATGTTTCTTATGTTACGCCATGATTAACCTATTCCTGGAATCCCAATATACGCAGTCCTTCTAGCAGGGCTGACAGTTCATGTACTGTTCGAGCTAGTTGAAGTGTACTGTAATACCGACCCTATCGCGATGGCCTGGATAGCGTGTGTCTTGACCGGTGATCCCTAGATGAGGTATGTCGTGACGTATGCAAACGGTTGGGATGATTCGCAATGGGATCGCCGAACATCAGCGATGAAAGTGTGTTTTAGCATTTAGAAGGACTGCGCTTGATAGGCAGAAACTTGGGCCCGTCTTTAATGCTTGTGCACCCCCCTTCATTGCTCTTATTAGTATGGTGATGCCAGCAATAAACCATGTACCTGTAGATAATGGCATTTTATCGGTTAATTGTTTTGGCATTTTTGACGTTTCTTAAACTTTACTTCTTTACTAAAACTGCCGATTAGGTTAATTTATTTTTGTTTTAGAATAGTAACTTTTAACATATCTTTATACTATTAAATTAAGTGTCTATGTCATCATTTATTGTTAAATGTTAGTTTTAATTAGTAGAATCATTAGTTTAACAACACCCCATTCGTCACGTCAAAGTTTATTTGATTAATCTTCTTATTCTATCCTACTTGATTTTATTTTCCGATGCAAAATGAAGCGGCGTTCCCGAGTTTATTAGATTTAAATCGATACCCGAGCTAAATTAATTATGCATCGTTTTAATTTTCAAATTTTAGGGGACGAAATTAGCTGATTTCATCGCCTTTTAAGCAATTACTTCTTCGTTGAAGTTACTTACGTCTTTCGGATATATACTCTGAAAGAGAATTAAAATAACATGTTTTTGCTTCGTTTTTTAATATCTAAATATTACAAATGAGATTTTATATGAACATACTTCCCATTTAAAAATTTAAAGATAACAACGCCATCTATCTTACGTTTTGAGTTCAGTGCATCTCAATATAACCAAAATCTCATAATTTGCCTCTAATCTCTTCTCGTCTTTGTTTCGTTTCTCTATGTCATTCCTTTTAAAAGTTACGAGGAGAGGGGCACAATTTATGTCCGCACTGTATAAGCGTTTATATTTTTAAATTACAACATTAGCAAAATATTCTTCTTTCTAAAATAAAAAATAGATTGTTATGGAAGATACAGCCCTTTGTCAGACAGTTACACATGCAGTGGGCAGTACGCCTACTGATTATTTTTTTCCATGTTATCCAGGTTATTTTCAAATAAACAGAGATACACGAATAATTTAAAAACAAATATAGAGGTACAAGTTCCTTTGTGTATTGAAGTAGGGAACTTTTCATGAAAATTTATTCCTGAGCCAGCACTCTCTCAACGCTTGTCGTGTATATGTTTGCGTAACATTCAAAGGTAAAGGTAGCTACATACATCCTGTTATAAAATTATAGAACAGTAATGATCACAGTATTGTTAGGAATCAGAGTTCCTTCAGCACAAAAATGGATTCTATATATTACTTTTATTAAAAAAGAAAGGAATAGGATGTTTACAAACATTTTAAACGATTTGTATAATGGAAAATGTTTTTAAATAATAATAATGAATTCTATACAACTTTTCTTTTTAAATAATGGGACGCAACTGTCAAACACAAATAGAAAGTAGAACTGTAATCGAAGATTCTCCTTTCGGTGTGCCACTTGTACACGCGTTCGTGGTTTTCGTAGGATTGCTCTAGTAATCAAATCCAGTTTGACGAAATTGCCTTCATTTCGAAATTCATTGTGTGAATCCTTGTTAGTTATGAGATCGGGGTGCTCATGCATCTGTAATGCAAAATTAGTGTTCTGATACAGGGACGTTGTTGATACTAACACGTAGAAACGGAATTTGTGTCGTCTAATTGTGCACTCATTAGTATATACTGAGAATAAGAATTGGTTTACTCAAAACTGTTTGTTTCAACAACATTTTTCGTTTGTATGTCCTCAACACTCCATATTGTTAATTCAGACATTTGAAAAATGTTAATCTTTGGGTTAAAATTTGACTTGACATATTTGTTCTGATCTGCTATGTCTGCCCTCATCTCCATATATTTTGTTTTTTTCTTTATTTACCCCGCAAACTCAGTTTAAATGCTACTTCTTCAAGTATCCTAAAAGCCTTCCGTAGTTCTTTTTGGACCTTGTTAAGAGGACTACATCGTCTGCGTAAGCAATACACTGTACTTTATGATGGTAAATCGAACCTGTTGTTTGCATTTTCCTATCTCTTAATATTGATTCCAATACCAGGTTGAATAAGTTCGTCGAGAGAGGATCGCCTTGTCTTAAGCTTCTTCCAACCCTAAACTGTATCTGCCAATAATAAAAAAAAAGAAATTGAAGAGAAAGATGGGTACTATTAAACAGATTGAAAAACAGAATTCAAGTGACGGAGATTATATACTTATAAAGATTGAAGGACATAACATGCACGGACACGATAGGATGTAAAATATAAGGGAAGAATTCAAGTCGCTAAAATGATATACTTAAACATAAGGGCGCTAAGTTTCACTGAGAAGTATTTAATGAAAAAGCAGACAAGTTGGTTATTGAGATATTGAAAGACTTTTATTTGGATAAACACATTTTAAAATATTAACTATACAATGCCCAGCTTGCAGAGTACTGTAAGAAAGATTGAGAGAGTGGTCGTTCAAAAACGAAATTAAATTACAGATGATATTTCACACACACTTGACTCGCGAGGAATAAAAATATATGAAAAGAATTTGTGTAAAAACGAGCAGTGATTTAAAATTGAAACACTGTACACTTATAAGCTCTAAAAATCTCTTCCTCTAAAAACCAAAAAGAATAAAGAATGAAGATTACTTCAATTGTGAAATATACCCAATGTGGGCACCCTTGTGTTATAAAGGTACATGTGTCGTGTCTGATGGTAATGATTGTCTTACGATGCTGAAACTAGCGCGGGTTATACGAATATTGCAACATCATATAATCCTGAATGTCAACAATGTCGTCTCTGTCCAAAGAAAATTCGAGCTTGATATTGCGTCATGTAGGTTGGTACTATCCCCTCGTGTTTACACACGATCTACTATATAGACATTTGGGTATGCGTGTGTTATATGTACAGGATGAACCACTTCACAGAAAGGAAGCAAATATTTAAAACTCGGAGCTGGCAAGAAACCTGAGTTATTGCTTATTACATCAGACCGAAAGCAAGCTACATACTTTCCTTAATTTAATACATATGTTGTTTTCGGATTATTAAAATCTACGTATTTTTTTGAATAACATGGCATAAAATACAACATTTACTAATAGTAAATAAAAATTGGCCGTTTCTGAATATCCTTCGAGTATTCAAAATTTGCGGGAATGGTGTAATAATTATAACTGATGTTAGTTGTGTGCGGAATATTTTTAATGCATGTGTAACTCTGTCACTAATTGTCAACCTGACATCGATTTTGATATTTGAATGGATATGTTGTTCTTTACCCTTGTTTGTTGTTATTAGTTTATTGTATTTGTTTAGTATTTAAACAAAAATTTTTCAGTACTTCATTGACTTTTAACTGTCGCCCGCAATAAAGATATTTAAATATGAGACTAATTTAGGATTGGGCTTTAAATGCATGAAATGTTAATATAAAATGTAGATGTTCTGATTGACCCCCTCTAAATAAATGTATATTTATATCGTTATGTTACGGGCAACTTGAGAAGTCCGGTCCCAGGTTACTAACTAATTTTTAAACTAGTTAGTAATCTGGGAAAAATCAACTATAATATTTGAAAGCTTAGAATTGTGCAAGGGTTTTATTAAGATTAGAATTATTTATTCTTGCAAGGCGAACTTTTGTGACAGTTTCAGTTGCAAAGAATGTTTGATTTCTTGCATTTACAACGTTTTGAAGTGTGGTCACCAGTACAATTGCAATGTTTGGAAGCCTTGTCTATCAAAATGAGAGTCTTTTCGAGCACCTTCCCCCTCTCGCGTCCCATTCACGTCGCACGGCACGGCCGAATTTATCATATTGTCCGCCTAGAAGTAGGGGTGTATTTATACTGCCCGGTCCAAGTGATAAATTCAAGCTATTTTAAACCTTGATTTTTTAAATGGACCACTGGCCGTCGCGCATTATTAATATGGGCCGGCCAAAGCAATAAATTTATCAATTTGGCCGACCCTCTTGGTCATTATTCATAATGATCCGTGCATATTAATACTGCCCGGCTAATCAAGTTGCCCCTAACATAGGTAAGTGAAATTTCTTTTGACTGATTTCGCTATAACAACTACATTCGGAAATATTTTGTTTCTTAAACTTTATTTGTTTATTTATTATTACAGGATAACTTAACTGTACATAAGATCAAACTTAATACCGATCAAAATCATTTTAAATTACACGATGTATTATAAAATGGCTGTAAATTAAATATCTTATAAATGTGTATGGTAACTAAAAAGAAAGGTAATAATAAACGAATGGAAAATGATATACAGGGTGACACATTAGTGTGGCGAAGCTCGATATATTCGTTATCGTATAAGATATCAAAAAAAGTTATTTACGAGAATTGTAGACAACTGTAAACTTAACATTTTAAAATTATTTTCATATATACAGGTTGTACATACGTTTTCTTAAATGGAAAACCCTGTATATTATTTCGGATTTACGATAAGCTCATGTCTCACACCCCCAATATATAATTTCATTGAATTATGCAGCGTGTTTCAGAAGTTATGGTCAATTTTATATGCAAATCGCTGTAGGTTCAAGTTCTTGTATACTGCAAACAACACAGTCTGAAATTTTTCTTTTGCAAACATGATATTGGCTCACTTTTATAGCAAAGTGAATTTTTTTCAAAATTGCAAAGTGAATACCGGGCGAGTTAAAACTCAAATACATTCATTTCTCAATTATTTTAAATGGATCACCCTGTGTGCAGACTCTATATATTTATCTTTGTATTTGCACCTGCCGATAGGCAACCATACCAACCCCTGCCATTTTCTTATTGTTTTTTTTTAATTCTATTTGAAATTAGTCGCATTAAAACCATTATAAGATGCGCTGGGATTGTTTGTTTATTTACGCTACGCTTAGCCCTACAACACCTTGTGTCCTAAAAAGAAAGAATAGTTTAGTTACTTTCATTTTTATTAAGCACTCTCTGTATCTAAAGTCATTAATTTCAAAGATATTTTAAAGTCTTTTTATAAAAGTGAAATTTTAGATATTATTTTAATATAACGAATTAATCGTGGAAAAACGACAGTAAGACAGTCTTAAGTCTTCATTACCAACTAGGAGATTATGTAATTGGACCACATTTTTTGGAAGGACGAGTGAATGGTCAGGTTTATTTAGACTTTTTCGAAAATCATTTACCGTTGTTATTGGAAAATGTTCCCCTAAACGTTCGTCAAAGGATGTGGTATCTGCGCGATGTAGTTTCGTTACTTCAGACTAGGTTAATACACGACCATTTCATTGAAAGATGGACAGGTGGGGGGGGGGGGGGGGAGGCAATTTAGTGACTAGCTAGATTACAGAAGTTCACTAAAATTGACTTATTCATGTGGTAATGTTGGAAAAAGCTTACTATAGCAAACACTCCCAACTACACGAGGTGATATGAACAACAGAATAAGAGAAGCATTCTCGAGTATTATTTAAGAAATGTAAGACAATCGCTTGAAGAATGGCTGCAATGTTGTATTGGTGGATTTTTTGAAAATATATTATAGAACAACATTGTAGACAGTTGGGTTAATTAAATAAATGTTAATCGGTAGTGTAAGTTATATATAGTATTACTCATTTATTTGAACAAAATATTTTTTAATGAAGGGAGGCTGACATTAATGAGATGTATTTCTTACAAGTTGCGTTTATTAAAATTCTTTGGAATAGTGTGAGTTACTGCACTTTGCATTATCCTTATCATTGGCATTTGATAAACGACCTCAGTTTTCCTAAGCTTGATTCTCCATCCTCGTATTCTAATAATAACGCTGAATATTTCGCGTTTGGATCTGGTTTTACCAACAGACCCTTAAAAGACACAATTGCATTGCTATCCAAAAAGGCCGCCTTCCTGTTGTAACATTATTAACTTCGTCAGTTATTTGTGTCACGTACGGCACGAAAGTAGATGCCCTTGGACAACGTTGTGGTTGTTTCTTTTTTCGACTTGGTTCGTTTCGGTAACCTGGGGTGATAGACGCATTTATCACTTCCTACTTCTTTTTCGGGATATTAACAATTAGATTTGTTTTTCCTTGTTGTACGGAGGCCCTTCAGTTATTTTTATTTTGATATTTTTACCCTTACACCATGATGAATTAGTTGATGTGCATTGGGGCATAATTCTAAGTTAATTAAGTTAACTAAATGTATTTAACTCATTAAAATGCATGGGATTTCTTCAATGTCATTTAGTCGAGATTCTTGAATAGGATTCGTTTCATGAATATTTATTTGAATTAGTCAAACACGGTTCCTTATATATAGTGAGTTATTCGGTGGAGTTCTTATAATTTCTTGTTTTATTACAATTACACAATTATACAAAGTTGTTTCATATTCTGTCCTTTTTGATTATCCCCAAATTTTGTTGTGCATTCCGTCGCTTAACCCTTTTTACCTGCCTTTTATTTGCTTTAGCTTTTTTCTTTTATATCCATAACTGCCTCTTCGCTTCCTATTTTTATTCTCTTGTATCCGTATTTTCTTTCCGAACATTCAAATCTTTTCATCTTCTTGATGTAGGTTTACTTTGTAAGATGTAAGGAATTTACTTCTGGCGAGATTGTAGCCTTTTTTTTTTTAAATATTTTCGTGAGTTATACATGCTTGTTTCTAGGTTTATATTGATCTTTGCTAACTTCAAGTCATTTTGTCTGGTTGCTGTAGCGAGCGCAGTCGTTTTGATCAAATAAAGTAATTCCATTGTTTGGCTCATTAATTGGTTCATTAATCCTATGAAACATATTTCTGAGCCCAAGAAACATTTTACAGATAACTTCTATGATTTTCTAATAAGACAGATATTTATAGCTCACTGACTCCTACAGATATCGCTCAATCTTTGCAGAATACTTCTCTTGTGGTTTGGAATACTTTTGAACATGTAACCTATCAGTATTTTATCAATTTATAGGTAGAACTTTCCTCATCAGAATAGCAGTGTGCAGTTAGTGAGTGTCTATGCTTCACTTAATAAATAAAGAATCGATAAAACCGTAGAGAAATACGCTCGTGTTTTTTGATTGTCTTCCCGGTATTAATGTAAACGAATTTGCAAATAATATGGTGTTTACCGCATTGTCGTTATAAAATTTTTATTTCGTAAGCAGTCAAGTTACATTTTAATTGAAACTGTGTTACTCTAAAACAATCCGAGCCTGCGTCTTGGTTTGTTTTGCCTAATAATATTTTCTCATTGTATTTGTAGATTTTATCAGTTTATATATACATACTGGGGTATTCAAAATAGGTTTAATTTTTGCAAGACGACTTTCCCCTTGTATTTGCTGAAGCATTTTTCAGTTGCCTTCCTTACACTTGTGTGCCTGAATTTTAAGTCCCTGCATCGGGGCTAGGGTGAAGTGTGTGTCTGTGTTTTAAGTGAAAACAACACGTGAACAATTTATTTAAAAAAATTATCCTCGGCGGTATTTATGATAAGAAGAATGAAACAGTTGGCCCCAAAACCGATATATTTATCGAACAACTTGATATGTCAGAGCTGATATATGATCTCAGGCCGAATGATATTGCTGGAAGTGTATATGCCTTTCAGTTAATTTTATATTTATATTGATGTTTGTATTAATGTTTGCGTTTATATTTTTATCCCCTTATATTTTTATACACAACAGTGATAATTGTATATTGTCATTAATTTGGTATGAACTGTGCAATAAACATTGTATTTATTTATATTTAATCTTCGTTTTCTCTGATACAAATTCCTAATGCTTATGGTGAAATTTCTTATTTCTTCTTATTGAGTTTTGTTGGTTTAATGTATTTCCTTCTTTGAGTGTAGGTAAGCGACAACTATGAAGGTCCAAAGGTTCAAGATTTTAAGTCTTCAGTTAGTGTTTATATTGCCTAGGTCAGTAGCGAGCAACCCATTTCATGCCGCCGGCCATATAAACTCCACACGGGTCACATATATTTTTCGTCTTTTATTCGTGTTACTATCTATCTTTTCATTGTTTCTATTCATTTTAATATACTTGCATAAATTCTTATAAACATATATTTTATAACACATATTCTTGGAAACATATATTTTGAAATATTCTGATTTGTAATACTTCACTATCCTCATCGGAAGTAGTCAAATCCTCCACTAATTGTACACTATGTGTTGATTTTGTTCTGCACTTGTTGGCAAAGTGTCAAATTAAATTGCATTTCTTGCACTTTTGGTTTATAACTGGACATTCTTTAAACTTGTGTTTGGGAATTTTCCCACAACGTGAACAATCATTAAGTTTTTTAGCTCCTCTCATTTTGCTTTTGTTTCTTATTATTCTTTCCTTCACTCTTTACATGGTGGGATCTTGCACTTGTATCTTCTCCTAGCTCTCGGTTTTGTTCCTTTATGGTTTCCGATTGTGTAATTTTCTCGTTAGCTTTTTCTAAAGTCAAACTTCCGTCCAACTGTAGAGACTCTGATAATTTGTGATCTAATATACTACCAGTTTGTCTCTTATTAGATCGTCCATTAGTGGACCAAAGTTACATGTTTTGGCCAATGTTATTACATTTGCTAAGTATTCTCGACAAGTTTCTCCTTCCTTTTGCATTCGCATATTGGATTTAGCTCTCTCGTATATGACATTTCCTTTACTTATGAAGTGTGTTTCAAACAGTGCTCTTGTTTCCGCATATGTCATCAATTTCTCCTCTTTTGTTTGTAAAGTATCTAAACCTTTTGATACTTCGGGTCCCATGTGGGGGTTATTTGTATCTTCTCCGACTGGGTAGTTAATCCTGTAGCATCTCTGAAACTTTCATAATGGGCGATCCAATCTTCCCATTCGGTCTTTTGGAAACTGAAGGGCTTTGGTATTGGAGCTGATTAGATAACAGTACTTGCGGTAGCATTGTTTGGATTATGTACCTGTAATTGAACTACTATTATCCGTAATTCTGATAACTCCTCCTTTAAGTGATCTGTTTTCGTCATTTCGTCGACACCTGACACCATGTGTTATATTTTAGTCGGTTAATTATTGATGTAGCAGTTTTAATACCCTTCATTCTACATCACAATCCCCAATACTTAATCTATTGCCAACCCAGGATGCCTATCATCCTAGTGACTCTACCAACCCTGTTACACTAAGTCTATAGGAATTTCTATTGCCGTGTTTCGTTATAAATTAGGGAGGGCAAGCGAAATAAAAGGAGAAAGAAATATATATACGGGGTGTTAAAATATGTGTACAAACTTTGAGAGGCGATAATATGTTGAACAGTTTCATCTCTTTTTTTATTCGCAAGAACTCATTTTATTATCGTAGTTACTGCTTTCACCAGCTTTTCTTCCCCTGTTCTCATTACGTGTCCCACTCACAGCAGGTGTTCGTATCCTATAGTTTCAACATGATCAATATTTAACTTTCTCCGAATGGTTTCGCTCGAAATTTTATCTTCTTCTTCTTTTTCCTTTTATTCTTCATCATTCAATTTTCCGTTATTACTGATTATTACCCCTAGGTACAACAAGTATTTATTTGTTTTAATTGTTCCAATTCTATATTTGTAACGTGTTGTAGTGATTATCATGGTTTTAGTTTTCTGTTTGCCCATCTTCAAGTTCTTTCTCAAATACATATAAATTTCTCGGTAGCTGTTTTCTTGGTTCTTTCAGAATTATTGCATCGTCTGATATTAATATAGAATGCAAATTCACGCATCTATTTTTTTTTAATTAAATTTTGGGAACAAGCATAATGTTTCATCTCCAGAAAAAGCATCTTTTAGATCTTTCAGTCTACGCATCGCAGATCAGACCAATAGAATCAGTTATAAAAAAAACTGCCCCGGGCCGCATAAAAAGCGTGAAAGAGCGGCATGTGACAAAACGCCTTTGTTATCTTTATTACAATAATTTGTTCTATCTTTGTGTTCCCAAGTTCTCTTTCTAATGTATATTTGCCATAAGAATTGCCTTTTAATATTTTAACCATTAGCTCACTCTAATAATAAATATATTCTTTTTGTGGCAGTTGCTTTGATAATTTTCTTTGTTTACGAGCCATAACAACTATTTGTTGGAACACCCAGTTAAATTAATGGTAATACGTATATTTGATCAAATACTTCAACCAAGTTTTTTGGGCTAATGTAATGCGATTTTGTGCAATATTTTAAAGCATTTCCAGAAAATAAAAGCCTTAGATTTTCATCATACATTTTTTATACTAATTTTGTATAATTATAATGACAACTAAATGTTGGAAGACGCGATATTTACACTAACTGAGAATAAGCTAGTAGCCGTAACGTCGCCTTTAGCCTTAACAACTGCCTGAACCCTAGCGGGTATAGTATTAACCATACCTTTGCAAAGTTCGGCTGCAGAACTATTCCAAGTTTCTTGCAGTTTGGCATGTAATTGAGAAATATTTCTCTGAGGTTTCTTTGTTTAATGTTGTTTTCATTTTTTGCCACTTCTATGGGGTTAAGATCGAGGTTGCCAGATGGATGTGACTAAACGTCGATATTATGACCCCAAAACCACTTTTTAGTGGATTTTGCAGTATGCAGTAATGCACCGTCATGCTGAAACACAGAATTTCCATTAGATTATAATTTCTTAATTCTTGGCAATAACGAGGTTTGAAGAATTTCTTGTTATTTTAGAGTATTTATAGAACCTTCTATGAACTTTATGGTACCCAATCTTACCGCCGACATACACCTCCAAACCATAATGCCATTTGGAAATTTTACTGTTCTTTTAAGGCAGTCCTTAAGTTCTTCCTTTTTATCTCGAATCATACCTTTACTGTAGTCTCCTATACAAACATCATTCGTCGTTTGTATAGGAGACTTTATTCCTTCGTGGGGTAATCTCTCCTAACGTATTTCTTTGAGAAACTAGCTTGGGTGTCACTGAACTTTTACTATGAAGGTCTGTATTTCCAGTTCGCCATATTTTTTTATTTTATTAAAAATTGTTGTCTTTGTAATATCACTTATTGTCTTGTCTTTCTGTCAATTCATTTTGGTTCTTGTTGTTGAATAATTATTTGGCATACTTTTTCATTTATAGGTTTGCATCGTACCAATTTCGTAATTATAAAAATTGTACTGAAACTGTCGTAAGAAAACCACCAACATTAAGCTGACAAAACATGACTTGTTTCTATTTCAACGCCTACTTGATCACACAGAGCTTACACGGATAAATAATATAAAGTGCGGTAATGCGTGTTCCAACATTTAGTTGTCAGCATATTTGGACACCAAATTACCAAGTAAGAGCAATAAAAAAAGGAAAAAGTAATTACGCCTTAATTTTTTTCAAAATAGCATCAAAAATGTTGTATGATTGCTCTCTCGAAATTTAAAAAAAAGTCTTCGGTCAATATATATATATTAGTAAACCGACTTACTATCCGAAATACAACTGCTTGTTCCAACATATATATGCTCGTATAACGACTACGTTTTAGAACACCAAAGCTTTCAGATAAGAGTTAAAAGGACTCGTTTTCTCGCTTGACTGCTTTGTATTCATTTAAAATACATTTCCTTTCATTCGTTTATTTTGATTTAATGTTGTTCTACTTTCTTGCAACTGTTTGAAACGAGATAACTTAACATTTGCTGGTATATAAAATAAAACGCTATATAATAGTAGAGTTATAATTTTAAATAATTAAAACTTGAAAAAAGATTTACAGCATAATGTTTGATTTAGTTAGTTAATATTATCTGGCTGAGATATAAATCGTTCTAAGTAGTGAATTAGGAAAAAAATATATAAATAAATGGACCATAAATTAAACCATTATTGACACCAATTACCAGGTAGCATGTTTTTAAATTTAAAGCACAAGTAACTTTACTACCATTTTACATCGACTCATGTTATTGAACTATGAATCACCGCATTGCAATACGGAAGACGTGTAAATCATTGCCCAAGTTGTAAATATACACACATATTTCCCGGATCATTCATATCGGTATAGATTTATTTTTGATTTGTTAACGGACGTTTTACGGCACACTGTGAAATTTTCAGTACCGCTCTATTTAGATAACTCGGATGCTCTAACGGTTTACATTTCTGGGGAAACGCCTATGAAATACAGTGAAATTACGAAGAGTCGGGTCGTATTTTCGCTGATATCGCCGTGACTGGAACAAGGAAAGACACTTACTGCAATAAAGTTATGCTGATGTCGGCTTTATCGAACCGCGACTTAGATCTGACGTATGACAGAAAAAAGAACGCGCAATCTAAAAATGAAAATGTACGATTTTTATGGCTGATGACGTCTTGAGAAAGATAAGGAATAAGAATAGGCGATAAAATTTATCGTGTGGGAATTGTAGAGAAGAACATTTTAAGGGCTTACTCCATCTTTTGGGCAGATGACATTTCTAAGTATGCTATTTAGGTAACTGATTTATTTTATTTGAGTAATTTCGCATCCATTTCTTGGAGAAACTGATAAAGGAGTATATTAACGAGTAAACGTTACATTGTTAGAGAGATTTATATAGGATAATTTATTTCCAATAAACCTCCATAGTCTTGACGTTTTTATGCAATATTACTGTATCCAAAACATGACTTGTTGTTTGGCCATTTCTCTGAGAATTTTTGCTTTTATATGCTTAAATGTTAATATTGTTCGCTATTTAAACAAGAAGTTTAAAACGAACTTTCTTGAGTTGCTTTTACCAGATCAGCATTTAACAATCTCTTAAGTCAACGACAATAGGTTTTAAAAGAACACCCCTGAATTAAAAAAAAATCTATTGTCGTTGATTTAAGAGGTTTTCATTTAGATGGTTGTCCATTAGAAACAAAATAGTCATTACTGGAAGAGAAAAAATCCTCAAATAGTGCATGGAACATTTTTACACCTTCTTAACACTAGGACCGCTGAGAATTCCTCAGACCTCGAACCGCCGCCCCAGTCAAATTAACCGATGACTAAAAGTTGATTCTGTGTCGACTATTTTTTATTAATTAACATAACTTGTTTGTATAAATGTGTATATTTATTGGCAATATATAAAAATGACTTCTAACATAATGTTGGTATTTTAAATGTACTTAAATTTTTTGCAAGAAGTTACTTTAAATCCACATTTTCGACATATGTTCTTGTTATAGTTCCTACATTTATCGTATGTCTTATTTTCACATTTCTTTTATTTACATGTACATACGTCTTTTGCGAGATTGCTCATCTGTCCTTGATCCAGCCTGTAAGTTTTCGTTGCATTTTTGATTCGACGTTTCCTCATGAGGGTCTTCATCGTTGTTGTTGGATTGTTCTTCTGCCAATTGCAGAATGAAGTCGCGACGTTTTATTTTGTTGTCAGTGATGTCTTTGTATACAGCAAGCGCGTTGATTGCAACAAGGTCCAATATGGTATAAAATAAAATGGACTGGCTATCGTTTGGGGGTGCCTTAACGCTGCATATTCAGGCCATTTGATCATATTTTTGCCAGAAGCAGTTCTATACTGTACCAACATCAATCGAAACTGTTGGATGTTGTGTACTTAGAAGCAGAGCATTTTTCTTTACTTGGGCTTGATACACTGTGAAAGGGCAAAATTTTTCTATACTTGTGAATAAAACAGTTTCATATAAAGAACCTTTGCTTTTTTTGATTACTTCAGCAATTTCTTTTCTCTACCTTTACACAGTTCCAACAATTGTGGTGTCTAGTTTTGCTAATTTCGTTGCAAGTTCCAAACTGGTAAAAAGATTGTCTGTTCTCACATTCCTTCCTTGTTGTAAGGCTCTAGTAGTTTTAGAACGACGTACTGACCAAGTGGTTATCCTATTGGTCCCGAATCATCTTTTCCTAAATATGGGAAGGCATTCAACACATATTTAGCTTCAGTGTCAAGAACAAGCCGAAATTTAATGCCAAATATATCGGGTTTATTGAACATATATTGCACAAATTGATATCTGGCTTTTGTAGAAAAAGTAGTTCGTCTACTGTTATGTTTACTCCGGGTACATAAAATTTTTGCAATTGTAAGCAAATTTTTGCCATATCTCAGAAGCTAAAGCAAACTTGTCGTGTCCCAATCTTTTCTTCCATGTAGACTTGAGATCGAATCTGAGATATCGCATGATTTCTCTAAACTTGTTTCTAAACACCGTTCGACTAAAAAACGATATTCCCCACTTCTCAGTCCAGAAGGATTCTAATTCTAAGTGACTGAGCATCACGTGCGTATAAATTTAAGTTAAAAAATACCCCTTACCACCTTGTTGAGTAAAGAACTCTGAATACGCATTTCGGCAACTAA
>JARFOC010033466.1:0-27935 GCA_031763485.1 Osmoderma eremita
CAACAAGAAATAAAAGTGTTGGTCTACCTTTACACCCTTAGGGTAATTAAGGTTGTTGATTATTATTATTATTATATAATTTTTAGTTAAAACGAACGCTTGTTTTAACGTGCCATTTGTTTTATTTCTTATTAGCCGCTAACTTGATAATCTTTTAGGTACATCAACCTTATGAAAAACATTGAAATTTTAATTATTCTAAATTATTGTAGAAACCGCGAAAAGTAGGTATAGGGAAACCCAATATGAATTGATGCAGAATGTAATTATGCATTACTTTTAGTTATAATATACAGGGTGTTCTATTTTACAAAATTAGAAAAAATCATTTTGAAGTTGGTAGAGTCAATACTTTCCCGATGATCAGACTGTACATCCGGTGTTAGAAAAAAATTATTGACATCATTACTGAATCTCGGCCAATCCACACAATAAATTTTATTGCTAAATTTGAAAGCGTTTGGACGTAGGACTACTTTCTTCGGCATATGTGATTTTTCAACTTTTTTTAACAGAAACAGTTGTAACTCAAAAACCACAAAACAGGTTACTTTCCAAATCTGGGGATGAATGGAGTGAAGTTAGGGATCTTTAATAATGTGAAAATATATAGGCCGTTCCATTTAAGAGAATGCATTTTTCTATGCCGCCTTTTTTTAATGAAATATCGGAATATACTTTCTGCAGATGCACAATTAATATTATATTACATCCTCAAAATATCAGATAGGTACTTAGCATACAGCCTGAGTAATAAAAGACAGATGTACTATTGGGACAGCTTGTATATATGTAAGTTATCTGTAATTGGCATTTCAAGTTTATTTTTTTTCAACAATAAAAGCAAACACTTTTAAGGACACTAAATAAGAAATATTGGTTGTTGTTCGTTAATTGGAAGATTTTTGGATAATCTAAAGTCAAATTCTTCTGTGAAAATCTTAAATACTTTTCATTTTTGCTACTCACCAGTACTGTACTTACTTCAACGTGTTTGAGTTATTGTTTTACATCATTTTCTTCTAGAAGACATGAATTGAAATTACTTTTTTAAAGAGAAAAAAAACTTGTACAACTTTATTTAGTTTCAAGTCAACGACTTAAAACATTCACATTGTAACATACAAGACACGAAGATATCTAAGGCGTTTAGCGTGGTCGAGGGTTATTATACGCTACACTTCCTAACCATTTTTAGAGGTGTTGGTTACACTGCGCAATTTATATATTCATAATAAGATATTGTCAAAACATTTGCCAGATAGGCCAAAAAGTCGTCTGTAGGACGTAGTTTGCATAACATGTATAATTAATCTGTTTTGGCGTTTTCAGTGGGCCGTGATCTTCGTAAACAGAATCTTAAATTTACCAATTTGAGAGGTAATTATCTAGTCCACATATGATATAATGCTATAATACTTAGCTTCTCATCACGCGAGAGTAATGGAATAGAAATAGATAAAGGTCTTTTGAAACTTTAGCTTGTAATTATTTAGTATTATTTCTGAAGGTCTGTTCTTAAAAAGAAGGATGCGTTTTGTACCTACTACTAATTTGGTATACGAACGAAGTTGTCTTCACCCATTTTAGGTAAAATACAGGGTGTTAAAAGTGTGTCAGAGGGGGATAGTATGACCTAAAATACACAGAAAAATCCATAGGAAATATTTTGCGTTTGCACAACTTTTTGCCCTCCATCTATTTTACGGCAGTCACAATATATCTGCCGCAAGGATCTTGGAACTCTTTCGAAAGCCCCATATTGGCACAGTTTTGGTAGCATCCTTGATCTACTCGATGCTGCAACTCTTTGAGGTCATGTGCAGGCGTACTGTACACTAAAGTTTCCAAATATCCGCAAAGAAAGAAATCAAGTGGGGTTTAAATTGAGTAATCTTGTAGGCATATAGATCTGCCCCTTACTACACATATTCGTCCATAGGTTCAGTGTAAATGCTTTCTAACTGTAACCGTAAAATGCGCCGGAGCACCATTGCGCTCGAACCACATTTGTTGCCTTTAGTTCAAAGGAATGTTGCCTAAAAGATGTCCAGTGTATTCTGCAAAAAGCTTAGGCAAGCAGGGCCTGTTAATCGGTTTGGTAAAACAACCGGGCCTAGTTACTTGTAGCCTAAAATACCCAGCCAAATGTTACACAAAATATTTTTTTCACAGAAGCAAAAGTATCTGCCTATTTTCTTTTAGAAAAAAGAGTAGATGATGGAAAAAATGAACTGAATTTTTGCCTGAGCTTTTAAATTAAAATATCCTTTTGAAGAAAAAACTAAGCTTCTATTCATGATAATAATGGATAATAATTTTCTGTTGTTATTCTATAATTTCTATTCTTCTATTTGTTATTCTATTCCTTCTATTCTTAATTCTTGAATTAGTATCTTGTAAAGATTGCAAGTGCTGTTGCCCTAATAATAATAATACTCCACGGTCCTGCAACAGCAACAGGTGGACACGCCATCGACATTTGCCTGGTTGACTAGGGGAGATCTGTATTCAGAGACGGAAGGATTTCTTTTTGCTGTCCAAGATCAAGTAATCGCAACCAAGGCCTATAGGAAGCACATCATGAAAGTTCAGGACATTCATGATGACAAGTGCAGAATATGTAGCCTACAACAAGAAAGCATAGACCACGTGATGGGGGGATGTACGGTGCTAGCACCAAAAGAGTACAATGAGAGGCACAATAACGTGGCGAAGATCCTGCACCAAAATATTTGCAAAGTGTGCGGCATAGAGGTAGAAAAAACACCATATTATAAATATCTATCCCAAAAAGCTCTAACAACCGAAAGCTATTAGATCTTTTGGGAATGGGAAGTGTCTACAGATAGTACCGTCATTGCTAATGTTCCCGATGTCATCCTAGTGGACAAACAGAGGCGGACAACGTACATAATTGATGTTGAGATACCACTGCCGCATAATATTGTCAAAAAACATAGCGAGAAAATCACAAAATACTTACCTCTGGCTAGGGAAATCTCGGCCATGTGGCAACAGCAGCAAGTTACGATCGTACTAACAGTACTAGGGGCAACTGGAGAGATCCCCTATAAACTGCATGAGAGCTTGAAAATGCTGGGGATTAGATCAGAAATTTACCTGGAAATGCGGAAAGCCATAATACTCAGTACCTGCGGAATAGTACGACACGTATTAGGGGAAGACGACGACTAAAATAGACAGGACACACAAGTAACACATAGAAAACACCTACAATTCCATTTGATACATACAAATCACCCACGTATGGGTACTCGCCCTGTGGCCGTACCCACTACGAGAATCCGGCGATGAAAGCTGTGAACATAGAAACTAATATAATAAAGTTTATTAGATATGGTACACAGAGCTACAAATATGGAGATAATGCAAGTATATTATTATATAAGTATAACAAGTAAATTATGTCGTAATTACAAAATACATAAGCACACCAATTACATACAAAGGTAATGTAGCCGATATTCCGATTTTATAACATTAGCCTGAGCTAGTGGAACTGAAGAGATAGCAACAATTTCTCGATATATCCTTTAAAAGGTGCAAGCGTTTGAAAGCTATTGAAAGCAAGTAAATGTTTAAGATTTTGACAGCTGCATAACTGAAGCAGGACTTGAACTTAGACAAGGTATGACGAGGAATCAGGTAGTTGTGAATAGTGCGTATATTACACTAATGCCCGGTTGCACCAACATCCCTGATTAAATTTGTTAACTTGAGTTAGCAAACCCTATGTTAACAGTTAATCTGCGTTAAACTTCATGGTAGTTGCACCAACAAAAATTTAACATGGATTGCTTAAACGATATATTGGTGACGTCATTAAAGTTTGTGCTGTTTCATTTTTAATTGGTTGTTGAGCGTATGGACTTCCGTAGCACGTGTTTGTAAAATAGCGGTTTCATGTGTACATTTTGTAAAATCGGAACAAATGGAACAAACGTGACAGGTCCAGTAATTTCACCGAAACAGATAAGGAACTGCTTATGACAATTGTGAGTGAACATTTCCATAGTATTGAAAATAAAAAAAAACTGATGGCACAACAATCAAACAAAAGAATTAAGCATGGGAGCAAGTAGCGGAGTCCTTTAATACAGCCACTGTCAATGAAGCAATAACATGGCAGCAGTTAAAGAATAGCTACAACATAAAAGGAAAATTAAAAAAGGAAAATGCCGATGAAAAGGTTAGTATAAATAACAGTATGAATATACACACACAATAATGACGGTATTTATTTTACGATAAATTTTCGGTTTAGGTAGCATATTTATTAACTCCATTAATTCTTCGCCTGAAGACGACGAAGATGAGTTACTTTCGCTAGTTTCACTATCACTCGACATATTTTTCTTTTTATAGCAAGAAAGAACAAATGCTATCTCTTAGCAGCAACTCTATTGACAGTTTGAGGTTAACACAGACTTTAATCGAGGTCTGTACTCGAATCAGCTAAACGCGGTTAGGTAATTCGTCGTTAGGTCTAATCACGGTTGGTGCAACGAAAATTTACCTAATCAGGGCTTTACTAATAGAGGTTAGGTAACACTGCGAGGTCGGTGCAACCGGGCATTAGTTTGCTCGGTTCTCTGTGCAAGTAGATCGAACAGATCAGGGGTTACTGAAGTTGATACAACAGAGCACATCAGGCATGCAAATAATAAATAGAAGCGATTCTCCAGCTTTAAAATATTATGTCAGTCATAATGAGGAGTTACGTGATCTCGAGCATTGACGCTAAAGGGAAATCTCAAACAAACATTTTGCAGTACCTGCAGCTTATTTTTATAATGAGATGTTAAATAATTGTATGCGCACAGCTGCAATAATTAAGTTGACTAAGCACTTATGAGTTCACAAGCTGCCATTTTGTAGACGTTGATAATTCGTATTTAAACTTACATAAGGAGGAAAACTTTGTAAACATACCGAACATACTTTACAAACATGATCGTGAAAGGATAGATTACAGTCGATGACCACACCCAGGCTTTTTTACTTTTTCTTTATGATTAATCGTTACTCCATCGATAACAACAACATTGCTTTTTTAGTTAGAGTCATATCGCGCTTTCGTTTTTAGACCAATGTAAATGCTCTCAGTTTTCTATGGGTTGATTTTCAAACCGTTGCGCCCAGACCACTCGACCACTTTACACAGGTTTACATTCAACACATCAATGCTTTCATTTATGCGATCGGTTGCGAAAGAGATATATCGTCTGCATATAAGAGTAGAGATACACTTGAGATAATATTGTATATAACATCGTGAGTGTAAAGGTTAAATAGTGTCGGTCCTAGAATACTGCCCTGAGATACGCCCATATCCAACACTAGCTCATTTGATACAACACCTTTAAACCAACCTGTTTCCAACTCCACAAATAACTACCAAACCACTTTAATACAGTTTCACCAAAACAGTAGTGTTCGAGCATCGCCAAGAGAAGTTGATGATTTAAACCAACCAAACGCTTTACTATAATCAAGCAGCACCAATAAGCATGCATCACCCTGATCTATAGCAGTAGAGAAGTCGTTCGTAATCTTCAACAAAGCGGTTGCAGTACTGAATTTTTCACGAAAGCTCGATTGCACAGATGGAAACAAGCCAAAGTTCTCTATGTGCTTTTAAATTTGGGTGCTAACTACCTTTGCCAAGATTTTAGCAACGGTTGGTGACATGCTTATCGGTCTCAAATCAGTTATGTAGGTTAGTTGTATTGGAGGATTTAGCCAGTGTATTGCTACAATATGGAAATACCAATTTGGGCATTTTTAGGTCGATAGAATCAAAACCACTAGCATTGCTTTTGATACGGTTTAAGATGTTCCCCAAATGCCTCTCTGTTATCAGGTTGAAAATGAATTCGGTGACACCAGGCTTCCGGTTGTTTCGAAAATATGTAAAATATCCTTGATGAATGCCCTGAGTTGCAATCGGACTACAGAAATATTTTTTGATACCATCGGCATCCAGAGGATAGATAAATATGTTTCTAAGCTGGGGAAATACGAAATATAATAAATACGGGAATATCGTGCGGGAGAAGTAATCAGATACTTTGTGTTTATTACTACCTTTGGAATATTATTTAACGGATTTAATGCAAATTATTGCATAATACTTGAATTGAACAGTTCTATTCGCAATCAAGTGGTTGTACATGAAATTTTTTTATCAACATTGAAATTACACTGAAAAAAAGGAGTTTGTTAAGTGTTGATCACTTTTAGGTGAATTCGAACAACAGATTGTTTGAATTTATGTAAAAGAATCATCAACACTTCGATTGTTGCTTGACTTAACAAATTCCTTTTTCGCGGTGTATGGATCTCAAAGATGATTGTTCCATATTATTAACCTTAGTACATATACATATTTAAAGTATGGTCCTTTATTACTAAATCAATCATCCAGACATTTTTGCGGTTATATTGTTTATATCTTACCCGTATATACTTTTATACACAAGCAAAACACATTCACGAACTATTATTTCTACAATTAATAAATCCATTTTCAAAAAATCTTCACTTCAAGATGGTATTGCACTGGAATTTAGAGAATTTTATTAAATTTGTACGCCGCATTAACACTTCATCAACACTAAATTTACGTAAACTTAGCTGGAACATATTGCATTATCCCTACTATACATTGATATTGAAGTACACAAAAATTATGCACCCACATTATTGTAAAAACTTTACTTGCTTTACATAAATTACATTTGCCGGATGTTGTGTGGTTTCCTTTAAGACACAACAAAATTAGTTATTATGCACAGTACGCTTTTCAAGTTTTATATTTTAATTTTATCTTTCAGAGTCACTATTCTGCATTGGAATTTGCTAGGATAACAAACGTTCTCGATATTATTAATCGTATTTTAAAGCGGAACCAACGGATAACAATAACAAAAATTAAGCGGTTCGCGTACCTATGGTGTTCTAAACAGTATCACCTACAAAATTTTCTTTTTATAATACGAAAACTATGTAGGTTTTCTTGTAGGAGAATTTCTTTTTATGTTACTACTACGCGCAATGTATGCGCCTACAGAATACACCTGCTATTGAATCCAGTTCGACATTGATTGGGGGCATCGATAAAAACTGCATTTACTCCATAAAGCTGCACGATCAAATGATATACTACTTAGTAGTATTTAAACAAATTGCATGAAAACATAAATAATATGTATATTTGCATGCAATTTGTTGCGTATCATGTGCATATATATTGGTCGCGATATCTAAATATATCTAGGAATAATTAAGTTGTTAGTTGCTGATATTTCTTCTTTTTGTTTAATTAAAAAATATAAAAATAGGTTGGTTTATTACAAATTTGGTAAAATAAGGAATCTTTATTCTATTAAATGTTTTCAAAATTCAGCTATGGCTTCGTCTTGTACGTGATTTTTTATGGTTATATTGTTCGTTAAATAAAAAAATACGTGAAAATTGATGGGAGGTATTTTGTAAGTCAATAGAGATAAAGACATGTAGACAAGGTTCTAGTTGAAACAACATATCATTAATATACAGTGAGGCCGTAAACTATAGAATAAAATTCATAAAATCCAAGATATTTCCTTCGTAAAGATGCTGGAAAACATGTGGTAGCCTTGGGCATATTTTAGTAGCAGATGCTACTTTGCTTGAATATATGACGTCATCGATATTTTTTGTAAATGGCAACCTATACTTATTTCTCCTCTATTTGATGGAGCATTCCATTCCCAATTTGACGTTCGCAAGAATGTAATATGTTGAATTAGAAAGTTGTTGATGACAATTGGGGAAACCAACTAATAACACTGGTCAACAAAATTTTACATTTATTTTGTCCCACGAGGTAAAGTGGGCGAGCTTGGTAGTATATTTTACACTTATTTCATATCTGTTTTCAGAATGTTTCTATCAGGCAGGGCTTCAGAGTAACAAAGCAATGAAATTTTGTGAAAGTATATATTATAATATGTGTATAAATCATGAAAAATAACGTACAAAGTCATATATTTTCTTGGAAAATGTGCTGATATATGACTTTCGGCTGTACTTTACATCAGAAAGATCTCACTTCAGCGTCCAGCAATAGTCTGCCAAGATAGCAGGGCTGCATTTGCCTTGGTATCATCAGCACTTTCATCGTCGCTTAGTGTTATGTTTTGTGGAGGCTTAGGCACAGGTAATTCCGGACTGTGAGGTACTGGCCTCGGTGCAAATAGAATATTAGGATATTTTACAGTATGTTTGGATTTAGAAGTCATACCACTTATATTTGGACAAAAATAGCAATCGGTAATATGATCTGATGGTTCCCTCCAAATCAATAGCAAATAGCAAAAGGCATATGTCGTTTACCTTTTGCCCATGCTGTAAGAAGTCTGACACACGTAGCACAGCAAATATAGGGAGCCCAGCTTTTGTCTTCATCACCTACTTTACGCTTGAAATACTGCTCATAGCACTTTTTAAGGAGAGGTGTTAAAGACCGTTTTTGATATTTAAATGTCAATTCGCCGGAAATGTAGCAAAAAGAGTTGGGGTGGTGTTGTTGGCATTTTTACAGGTGATCAAATGTTCGCGGTTTCACTGCAATAGCTTGAAGGCACCACAACGCAACACTCTTTACAACGTTAACAACGTCAGCGTATATGTTCATTCACAGAGCTCTAGCCTGAATAACAAGTGATGCTATGTAGGAATTGGAAATGCAGGTCTTAACACGTCGAGACATGTTCAAACATTAACCATTGCATGCTGCTTGATCAGTTCCGAGCTCTAGCCGACAACTGAAATAATGTCAAGACATGTTCTCTTATACTACATGTCCATGCATGCATATTTTAGGTCGATAAGCGAATATCCTGTAACATAAAAACTAAGGGTGATGGAGAAATTCTGAAAACATACTCGATTACAGCATGCAAAAGTATATGGGAATTAGGCACTTTTGTGCTTGGGACAAAAATCTTGTTAACCAGTGTAACTATTGACCATTGTGTGTAAAAATCTCTGAGCAGTGGTCGGAAATCAAACAATTAATTAAAAATTAAGGTTTACCTAAATCGACGTAACACTAACTAAAGGAGTGAACTGGACAGGAAGTTTAACTAATTACACTCGATGTTATTGGCAATGTACAGCAAGAACTTATTAGTCATTTTATTTGTGCGAGCTACTGTTAATTTTTCAAAAGTTTTCTTCAAGTGTTTTCAAAAACGCGTTCCTGAAAATAAAATTCATTTCATTCTTGTTTTGAATATCTATTAGTTAAAAAAAGAACTCTCTTACCTAGATGCCTTCTGCCTAGATATCTTTAATATCTTTGATAAGTATAGGAAAACCTAATATGGATTGATGCAGAATGTAATTCTGCATCTCATTTAGTTATAAAACACAGCCTGTTCCAAAATCGAGAAACATCATTTTGAAGTTGATACTATCCAGATGACCAGCCTGTACACCCGGTGAGTACACCGGTGTACTAATGCTGCACCCTGTAGCAACTGCATTGATTGATTGATGCTTATAAATTGAAATTATAGGAGTAATGAAATTCTTTTTAAATATTTTATCTGGCCAGCGTGGTTATAAAAATTTGCTGCAATAAATTTGAATTTCTATTAACATTTTGAGAGACTTTGCGGGTAAAAGATTTATATATTTTGAGTGTCTATTTTATATGTATATCGACGGAACTTGATTGATAAATTTTAGCGCGAAGAACACTGTACATCTGGTGAAGAGCATAACTTCTAAAGTTTTGCCTTAGCCGGATATACTAACAATAAGCCTAATACGTTTTTCTTTTGTAGTTTATGCTGAGCATAATAACTTAGTCCCTGAATTACGAATTTACATATGATCTCATTCACTCATTGAAGTGGTAAGGGTATATTTTTTGATTTAGTTCTAAATTAGCTGTCTATCCGTTCGAAGCGTTAATTCCTCTTGTGTAGAGAATAGCCGGATTTTTGAAAACCGTTTGATCTACGAATACCATTACTTTAAGTTATAAGTACGCATTATTCTTTATTACTGTAATACATTTAACGTGTAGAAGAGGTTACTAATTTAAATATAAATTGAACTTCAACTCCCTTTAAAAATTCTCGGTATATAAAACCCTTTGTGTCAAATAGTCTTTCAAACACTTCTTATTTTACTTCCGCAAATGATTTTATGTTGTTAGGTAGGGATTTAAAGATTCTAATACGTTGGCGTATAGCACTTTATTGCCCTTTAATTAAGTACATAGCAGAGCCAATAGTTTGAGCACTGCGCGGATACATTTGTTGCTATTCGCATCTGAATCGCATCCCCATCTGATCTGTATTCGGTTCATTGAGACATCTGCAATTTCTATATCCGCATCCGAATCCTAGCCTCATTTTATATTTTTCTTATTACTAATCTTGATACGATACAAAAATGCTAATAATACATTTCAATGATAAAAATATTTTTTTTAAAAACTTTTCCTTGTGGTGAGCATATTTCTGATTGATTCTAGCATAATCAAACAGTAAGAATACCTACACAACACGTCACACATTCTTTACAGTGCTCTCTAGTAATGTGTTATTTTCTACAAGTTGACAGTCCTTGTTTTTGTCTTAATTAGTATCATAGTGTAGGGCGTATCTTTTTCTTGGATACTACTCTACCAAATTTAGTCACTTCGTTACGGTCTTTCCGTAATTTGCAAGTAAATTGTCCTCAAATATCTATTTGCCAGCAATTGATGTCCTTTTTTGTAGTTGTTGTATGTTTTTCTGATATTGTGTTTCTTTTCGCATTTGAATATATACAGTCTTACTCAAATTTATAACTCCATTTGTTTCCCTATTGTCTCTTTTGTCTTACCTAACCGTTGCCTGCTTTTGCCAGTTGTGGGGTTTTGTGTTTTAAAGTCGCTGTGACCGGCACTTCAGCGTGAAATGTGTGTCCCTGTTTTCCCTCCTCTTATTGCTTTTGATTTCATTATCACCTGTGTCATTTTATATTACTATTATTCAGCATGATTGTATGCGCAAATTGTGATAATATGATAAAATCTTTGGCGACACCTTTGCGTTGCGATGGCTGCTAGAATCCTATCCATTCTAGTTGCATTGGTTTGTCGGAATCGGATATTGTTATGACCAGAGCCAAATCTCGATCAATTAAAGCCGTTTGCAATACATGTAATGGAAACATGAGTTACTTTAAGGAATTTAAGTCTCTCAAAAGTCCATTTTGTAGTACCCTTGGTGAATTTAGAAGGAAATTAAGCCAGAAATTTACCACCTTTGAGTCTAGGATTAACGAGAGGATCAATCATAGTAGCGAGGGTAGTTTGAGCATTGATGATATTATGGATGAGGTAACCAGCGGCAGAATAGACAGCAGAATGTGGTTATATTAAGGATTCCTGAGCAACCTGCTGAATCGGGGCCGGATGCAGTTCGTGCGGCTGATGCTGTTGAAACTAAACTGATACTTTAGACCTGCGTTCCTGGGTTAGTTGTCTCCTCGGGTAAGTCTTCTCGTCTTGGCCGCTTTAATGCGTCTTCTACAACTCCTAGACCAGTTAAAGTTACTCTAAACATTGTGGATGATGTACATACTGTAATAAAAAATACTTCGAAACTGAACACAGTCGAATGCCTTACTTATATCCATCAAGACACATGCACTCAATTGATTTTTCAATCTTCTTTAGCTTTTAAGTCGCTAAGTAAGTCGGGAGTAATTTTATTTAGTGAGTACTTAGGTTATTGCCACAGCAACATCAATTATATAGTACATGAATGTGAAGCATATTATGAGGAATCCCATTGAAATTTTAAATTCGTTATAATTCAAATTGAAATTAATTACAACGGCGAAAAAGTTCGTACTTCAAACCAGTGCCTTCTATCATATAATTCAAATTGATTTCCTCTCCGTATGTTTGTTTTCTTTTCAAGTACTGAAACTTGCATCTTTAGGGTGGTCCAACTTTAACCAGAATTTACGCTATTTAAAATTGATTTGCATTAGAGTGGGTTAAAATTTGTCACTTAAAGATCTTCATGCGCAGTATCAATTCCCACATTGAGGGGAGGGAGTCGGAGGCACTTATTTTAGCCGGAATGGGGTAAAATTTATATGTGATGTACACACCAGGCTGATCTAATAGTTTTATATTGGTAAGTGAAAGAGTTACTGAATCATTGAAGATATCACCTGGTTCTTACTTGTTTGTTTTATTTTTGGCTGTGAGCTTGATTTATTTTCTCATAAAATTAGACAAACCTTCTTCTAATTGATACTTACCCAGATTAGCACCTCCCATTCTCGGCAATATTTACGTATGTCGCTTCATACTGTTTGCCATTTTAATGCTCGTTTTAATTTTAATTACTTTGAAGGCTGATGGGATATAGGAATGAGGAATATTGACGGTAGTAATTGAAACACCCTCGTAAATATAATCAGCGATTTATATTTGCCTGATCAAGTAAAATTTTTCATAGAGCTGAGCACAACCACTTATATGTTACATCGACTTGAACAGTTTTCTCAATGTATTCAATAATGCTTAACCAGTTTTCGACAACATATACAAATAAATAGAGATGCTTGTGTGATAATAACTTACAATATCCATGTATTCAAATATCACATTAACAGTACAACAGCCTCATGAGTCGATTATAATCATTTCAATTCATTTTCAACAGGGTACCCTTTTACACAATGATTTCTCGAAAAGTTACTTTGCCACGATAAAAGGTAACATCTAGTATGTATGTATTTAGGATATAAAAATAGATAGTCATCGAGTGCAATAATATAATATGGAAGGGAATCAATTTCATCACAAAAAAAATCGTGCAATAACATTATCGTTAATTTATTAATTATTCTTTTAACAAACAGCTGGGAAATATTCAACAATTTTCATCTCTAAAGATATAATTTTCAATCGTTTGCTCACATTTTCTTCTATCATATATATATTTACAAAGTACCAACGATTCATTATATATACAATATACACAAACTGAAAAAATTGAAATGCAGTTAGGCCAGTTACATTTGTACGCTTGGTTATTTTCCCATTTTCAACTGTGGAAAATTCATAGTGAAACTTGGAATCCTTTTTTTTGTCTTGTGTATAATTTGTTCTTCGTTTCCGACATAATGAAACTACTCTATTCAAAAACGCTATGGTAAAAACGAAACTGTATAGGATTGTCTTTTAGACGTTTATGTCACAATAATATTCTGCCTTCGTGACTACTAATTGCAAGTATGGCTAAAAAACAGACGACATCGTTAGACGAGCTTACCTAAATCGCGTTTAAATGCCACAATAATGCTAATAAGAAACATTATTGATTCGAATTAAGAAAGACAAAATAAAAGTCAATTGGATAAAATGGTTTTAATCTTTTTAACTTGGGTGCGTGATGACACAGTTTTAACAATATTTAGTTTCTTTTTTAGTTTATTTACCAGCAAACATATATTATATTAATTAAATTAATCAATTTTAACGATTGTTATCAATAAAATTTCTTATTACGATGGATTTCCTGCGAGATAGTGGTAACTATATGGACTATATGAAATATGGCCTTAAACTTGTTCACTTAAAATATCTCAAGACACTTTTTTAAGGCAATTATTAGGAGACGAACGAACTAATTTCATCTAATTTCGGAATTTTACTTTACTAATTGTGTCCGTCTGAATGAATTCCTTTTGACTCATATTTACTTTGAGACTATTGGCAAGTTTCCTCTCTTTTTAATCCACATTCGCATTTAGCTATACAAAACAGGGTATTAATTATTACAGAAAATGTATAGAATAAAGAAAAAATAATAAATAAAATACAATCTATGTCCAACAATTTTATAAAAAGAAACACTAATACGGAATGTATAATAATAGTTTAAAAACGTGTTATTTGGCAACGTTATGTTTAAAACAGTATTAATATTATTAAAGCGTAAGTTAACTTCTGTTTAAATCTTTTATATAAGTATTAGGTACTTATATATTTCGCGTCTGCGACACGTACAGATAAAATATACATACATCAACAAAAAACAAATCGAAAACATTTCTGTTTTATATAAAAATAGGATATTTCCTTCTTTCTTTTTTTTTAAACAGTTTCCTGAACTGTTTCGTGGCGAATTGTTCGCCATTTAAAATACTCTCACTTCAGTCTATGATAATTTCTTTAGAATTGTGTCGTATTACACGAGATAAAATTATGTGTGAAAAAAATAAAAGAAAAATAAAATAGATGTAGGAGATACAATTCACATTTTCTTAGTTCTAACACGTTTTATATTATTTTATTCTTTGGGTTTGTCCTTTTGGGCTGAATGGTAAATGTTTACTGAAAAGATTCTGATAGTTGTGGTAGTTACAATAAAATACGGGGTGTTAATTTCTTCTTGTTTCGTCTTATTGTATTATAATAAAATGAGATTCGTTATTAACAACCGAAAAGAACAAACCCTTTTTCATTAATCCCTATATTCATAAATAAGACGACACAGTAATGGCACACATCGAAGAAGGCTTGGGGGCCAGCGAGATCATGGGTTCAGGTCGCGTGTAGTGCGGGTGAGTTCATTCAATGCGCACGTAGATCAGCCGAGCGTTCTCGGTGCCGAGATCACAGTCATCACGGATAAAGAGAACACATTCGCCGGGTGCCAGCTCGGCGGTGGGCAATTCTCACAGCGTCGTGGTGACAACTGGAGGAAGTGAAAGTGCATCATCACTGGTCACCGTGTGAGTAGGATGCATGTGATGAGAGCCGCCGTGTTGTTGGTGCGGATGCATGTGATGATGGTGATGTTGCTGCTGTTGTTGTTGTTGTTGCTGCTGTGCCTGTTGTTGTGATTGTTGCTGTTGTTGCTGCTGTTGCTGCTGTTGCTGCTGCTGCTGGCCCGCACTGCTCTGTTGCGCTTGCTGCTGCCCGTTCGACGAGCTAAGCTTGCTTTCCTTCTTCATGCGCTGCTTGAGGTGTACTTTCGCGTGTCTTTTCTTCTCGTCGCTTCTGGCGAACTTGCGACCGCACACGTCGCAGGAAAATGGTTTCTCTCCCGTGTGCGTCCGTATATGCGTCGTCAGGTGATCGGACCGTGAAAACGAACGCATGCATATCCTACACTGAAACGGTTTCTGTCCCGTGTGTATTCGAATATGCCTAGTTAGTTCGTCGGACCTCGAGAACCTCCGGTCGCAGTTCTCTACCGGACAGGCGTACGGTCTTTCGTGCACTGGGGTTTTACTAGGACGGTTAGGGTATTTGCGCGGTTTCACCGGAACTAATTTTAAAGGAACTGGGGACTGTTGATATACCTGCGATAGGATTTCGTGTCCTTTACTTGTCGACGGATTATACTCAGCTAATTGGACGCCGTAACTGCCTCCCTGCTGTCCTATCTCACTAGAGCACCCTGCACTGTACGAGGGTTCTTGTTTTGGCACGAGATTCGATGGCCCCGGCACAACTAACGCACTCCCCTGCTGTTGACTGCCGTAGTCTTGCGATTCCCACTGATACTTCGATGTGGTGGCCACTAATTGGCCGCCGCGTGTGTACACTAGATCCTGTTGGGGGAGCTCCAATTGCAAACTGGTTGATGTCGACGAACATGTCGGGTATGAAGGTGGCTGTTTCATCGCTATATTCGATTCAATATTAAGCATCAAATGCTCAGTCTGCGATCTGTCGTCGTATTGACCGGCGGGACTAGGCGTTGCTGAATGGTATTGTTGTTGCGGCGACTGGCTCTGTTGTCCCAACATTGCGAACATCGGATATATGGGTTTGTCGGTACTTGGTAACATCCATGGCGGAGAATGACCCATCGGTTGATTTCCAACGTGCAGTGGACTGCTAGTTTGCATTTGTTGCATGCTACCGGACATTGGACTGGAGGAATACGCGGCTCGTAGCTTGTGAACATTGTTGGACGAAGTGGACGGCCCCCCCGACGGGAACATGCTGAGGGTGCTGTTAGTGGTGCACTCCTCTTCGCCGCGCAAGCCAGGACTGAGGACGGTGTCTTGCGGTGTGCCGCGCTCCCCAATGTGGCTGTTCGCCGGTGATTGCCTTGGGCTGCCAGATTGCTGTTCTAATGATAATTCCTCCGGATCTAAAGAACCTGAAAGTAAAATCCTAATTCAGCATCTAATACTTGCAATCTATATGACATATAAATGCTGATAGCTACAACAGGATATGCAAGCAAAGAAAGTAGCATAAGAAGATTTCAGGCATAATAGTTTTAGGTATATTAACGAATGAGTGTCGCAAGACAGGCCTGCGATAAGTATCTTAGACACAAGTTCTTTATGTTTTTAATTTGTCTTCTTTATTGTCTTTTTTACATAAATAGTGATTTAGAATTTTGTGAATTGTCGTGGCGACTGATAATACACTATGACAAGAGCAGAGTTCTTATCGCAGCAAATTAGAAAAAAAGGTAGATTATACATATAACGTGGGATTTATGTGATGAGAATCAACGCAAACGTTTTGTCTTTTATTGTCTCATATATAGGTACGTAAGAAAGCAAATAGAATGACTCTGATTAGCTATAATATTCGCAGCAATAAAATTGTTAAAAAAACATTGAAAATGATTACATTCCCTGATTTAACCCTTTTGTTTATTTTCAAGGCATTGTTGCACTTATGGAAGGTCCATATCTCCCACCACATTTTGTAAAAAATGAGTATAAGAAAATATTTATTATTTGCATGCCATAAGTATCTTATGATACAAGTTCTTTATGTTTTCAATTTGTCTTCTTTATTGCCTTTTTTACCAAAATAGTTTTTTAAAAAATTGTGAATTTGCATGGCGATTGATAATACGCTATGACAAGAGCAAGATAAAGCAATAGTATAATTTAAAATAGAATTTCTTGTACCATTTGTGATTTTTTGATGTTTGCATTTAACAGTTCGATTCGATTTCACATTTTTCGACAATTTTAATTTGATATGAAATTTCAATTGACCACTATTGAAAAGCTAAATCCTGCTGGACTAAAACAGAGTGTTTATAGATTAGAAATCGCCCGTTTTCGTTGTTTTAATAGAGTTGTTATTCTAGCAAATTAGAAAAAGGTAGATTATAGATATAACGTTGGAATTATGTGATGAGAATCAACGCAAGCGTTTTGTCTTTTATTGTCTCATATATAGGTAGGTAAGAAAGCAAATTGAATAACTCTGATTAGCTATATTATTGGCAGCGATAAAATTGTAAAGAACATTGAAAATACGTATATTCACTGATCTAACCTTTTTGTTTTATTTTCAAGGCATTGTTGCATTTATGGCAGGCTCATATCTCTCACCACATTTTTTTAGAAATGTGGTACTTATAAGAAAATATTTATTATTTATTTTTTATTTGCAATTTTCAATAGAAGTTCTGTAGGTTTAGAGAATGCTAGGGACTCACCGATTTACATAGATAGTTATCGTTGAAAAGATTACGCCCTGAACAATTGTTGCTGCTATACTCATAAAACTATCAATAACGCAAGTCTTACCTCCTATGCGATAGTACTTGCTGATTTAGAGTTAATAATAATACACATTCTTCAATACTTTATTCTTAATCAAGAAATGAAATTGGTATCATACCGTTTAATGTCCTATTTTCGTTAACATCGTTGGTTGATTTAAATTGAACGTAGTTTTAAGATAGTTTGTTTAGAAAAGCTAATTTTTCAATAGAAAATTTTCATCGATACTAACAGATATCATCGATTTTCGATATTGCAAAGGATTTATTTCCTATGATAAAAAATAACGATAGGATTGTTTTCGAAAAGCTTTAATTGAACTGTAACCTTTTGTGCATTACCTGCGCAAATAATATCGATTTTGGCTTTTGCGGCTGTTATACCGCTTCCATATAACATCACATATATATGCCCGGTAATTCATTCTAGATTTCATGCTATAGTAAAAAGGCGTCGTCAATGGAGAGATATCTTTGAATGACCGTTTATATTGATCGGAACTTTAGGCACCGACGGCGCCCGATCCTGTACGAGTCTAACCGGCGTCGTCTTGGCAGGATTAGGGCACTTGTTGCCCTGCGTCAAGGTCGCAGGAGCGGAGATCGACTGACGACGGAAAGGCCGGCAACGATTTTCACTGCCGGGTTTCGTGGGTGTGTTTACACGTATGTATTTTAATATGTACACAATAAATATATGCTATAAATAATAAAATGCCCTTACATACATGCATATGTGTATATGTATGTGTGCATGCAGCATAACCTGAATGTTATAAGTGTGCATGTGCTCGTAACATAATATTTTCGTAGTTGCAGTGTACAATCGATTCGAGATAGACATAACACGGTGACGTAACTGCTATTATTAACGTAGGTTCAAGTGGCAGGCAAGATTTGCGGAATGCTGCTGGATTTTCGTTTGAACACGGCGACATAAATACAGCATTTTGGGTACATGAGTGTGTGTATATATAGAATATAGTATGTTTTTTGATACACCTGTTTGCTCTCGCGGGAATATTAGCTTAATTCGGCATTGCGATGTAAGTAATTCTAGTTTTGATATAGCTCAAGTATTTATTTGCATCATGGGTATACTGTAGAACAAGCATCATGAATGTTAAAATAGTTTATCAATTGGTTTTTTGTAATTGTTATTTATTTATTGCTTAATCATTGTTATTATTGTTATGTTGTCTGGGGCTAAGATAGTGATTACCTATTAATTATTGATTCGAAACTCCTTAGTTCATTCAATTTATTCATTTCAGTCTGTTGTTAGTGGCGGTGGATCTGTAGTATTTTTTTAAAGTGGCGATTTGTAATCTTCAATTATATTGGCGGCGGATTAATGGTAGTTGAAATTTCATTCATGTCTTTTGCTCGGTTTGTTTGTCGAGTACGCGGGTGGGAAAGTGGGGGACTCATTACTCACCTGTAATAGGTGGTGGTTCGACTACGGTGGCGGGTCCGAAAAATGTGGGAATATCTCCGGAGGTGGTGACCGGAGTATTGAGGTCGCCTTGTTGAGGCTCTGAGGGTGTCGATTCATCGGCAGCGGAACCGGTAGCCGCCGGTAACGGACTTCCGCCGCTCTCAATACTGGATGTGGTTCCCCGGAACAAGGGTTCGAAGCTAAGCACGTTGAAGTGGTGGGCAGCAGCCGCCGCCTCAGTTAATAGAAATGTGGAATGGTGGTGGTGATGGTGATGGTGCTGTGCGGGCAGCGTGTCCAGGCCGTCCATGATCATGGTGGCCGGTGGATTGGGATGACTCGCCGCGGAACCGCCTACCAAAAAAGAATTAGGTGTTTCTGTAGAGTGCCAGCGTCTTTTATTATTATTTTTGTTATCGTTCGACAGCACCGATCCGTCTCGTAAGGGGGTGAACGATCGGACGCGCGCGCGCGAGTCGAAAACACACACAACGGGAGTACCTGTCCGCGGGTGTCGAGATCAAGGACGCTTTGAATGCTATCGATCGCACACGACTTGTTCTCGAGACAGCAGCTCGCTTACTGAACCCGGCGCGGAGAATTTTACTTTATGAATGGAGCATCTATTCCATATTTGGAGGTCGGAGTTATCGATTCCGACCAATGGTAGACAACCCGCTCCCCACCAGTGTCCCCCCACCGTTTTCGAAAACGTAACTTGACGTCGCAGTGACGTAACCGCGAGTCAGACGTCTCTCTCTGTTTTCACGCGACATGCGACGCTCCGTCGGATATCACTACGGTTGGATGGGATTGTCGTGCGGTTTTCTCATTCTAAAAGGGTACGTACGCTTCTTTTACATGATACACATCATTCAACCGAACGTAGAGACGGACCGTCTATTCCGATCTCTTTCCCGCCTCAAACCGGGTACGGCGTATACGTTGTTGATTGCCCTGTAATCGGGGCCGTTCAGTTTGCCCTCTCTCTTTCACGCATGAATTATGGATCATTGCGCTGAGCATATGTTCGAAAAATCGCACGTTAGCGCCCGGTGGTCGCGAATTTGCGACCGACGAACTCTGTCCTACGCTCCTGGAATGAAAACAAACAAATCGTGACTAGGAACGCCGCGGAAATCCTAACCGTACGCGCGCTAAGGCGGCTAAAATTGAGAAAGGCTTATTTCCCTAGAAACAATCACCGACGCTGGATATACACGTATAAGTATAGGTATACAGATACGAAAATACTATCTTTTGGATGTGGATTTAACGAAAGATATAGGAAAGTGTAAATTTATATCTTTATTAATCTTCCTAGCTGATTGTGAGATCGATCCGCCATTAATTGTTGCCCGTAGAAATTTACATCTGGCTACTCAAAAGGAGTTTCTTAGGGGATAATTGGGGGACAATCAATTTTAAGCTAAAACGGCAAATCGTTTATTGGTAATTGACTTATACATTAAGATGTTGAATTAAAAGCTCTGCTATTTTGTGAAAAATTCTGTCGTTTAATAATTAATTTTAATTCTTTAATACAAATATTCTACTTTCATCTGGTAATTTTTTGTAAAATTTAATCGCCTGATATTTAACATATCGTTGAGTTAAAAAGATTTTATGATAGCGAATGGTAAGGAATATGTTGTTTCTGCTACATATGAACTTCTGATTGTATTCTGAAGTTACAGTTTTCTGAATTAACTTTCGCAAAAAGTCCATAATGTGGAGATTGTTAAACTTGCGAAATAGACATAAAATCGGGTTTATAGTGCTTTGTGCCGATAACTTACATGATAACTTATAGGTTCTTTTTTGTATTTACAAAAGAATAAAAATTTCCCTTCAAGTTACAACGTTTTTCAATCATATTTATACAACTGTGTTATAATGGTTCCTATTCAAATTCTTTTATAGTATGCTCTGGAGTTTCTTCTAGTTCATATTTAGCGCCTTTATTATTTAGTGTTTATTTAATTAATCTTTTGTCTTTGCAACTTATGCTGACGATCCGAAAATTTATTCAAGAATATTTATTGTGCATTTATTGTGTCCTACTTCAGATCCCATAAGTCATTGGCATTATCAAAATAAAATTTACCCAAGTGCCAATATATGCATGATCCCCCTTCTAGTTATATAATTGTTGGATATTTCTTCATTCATTTATTCTTTTATTTTAGTTAAATTGTTATTAGTTACTGAATTTTTTCTTTTAAGCATACCTTGCATATTAGGTTTTACCTTAAACCAGAAATACTACGTCGAGCACTTTTTCTACTTTGAACAGAATGGAATACTTTATTTATCCATTAGATCAATAATATTGGGTACGTCAAAAAGATGTCTATAAGAGAAAGGAAATAATAATCACGATACACAAATGTCACAAACAGATAGAATTTGTCAATATCATCGTCTTAGTTCCCGAAATACGAGTCCTTTGCTCATTGAGGTGGTAAGGCTATTTTTTTTTAAATTCTAATACGAATTATTATTATTATTGTTGGAATAATATATTAATATTGCTATATCGGGGTGTAGAGCTAGTTCGCTTCGACGCGGTGCACCCTGGATGACAGTAAACAAACTAGCACTTGCTGTGACTAGATAATTTCAAATCTCCTGGTCAGTGCATGACGAAGTGGTAAACCGAAGCCTAGATCTAGATCCGTCTTTCTCGGAACTGAATAATTATACCGCAATATTTTGTATTTTATAAGACGTGTGACCATGTGGTAAATAAATTTATTGTGTCAACGTTAGTTAGATCCACTATTCTTCTTACCTTGCATACTGTTGCATTTAATTTATGAGACAAGTAGGTAATGTGACTATTCCAATTTCAATTGGAGTAAGTGTGTAACATTTTTTCGGAACATACAGTTTTACACTTTTAAACATGATTTTTTTATTTTATTTGTGTTTAATTTTAGTTTCTTAGATGTGAACCATCTTACCGCATCGGATATGCCCGTTGGCTCCAACTAGGTTAATTCTTCTGTTGTACAAGATTGTCAAGATATCAATATTTATTCTACACTTATCTACATATATTTTAACATTTTTTTCTTAGCACAATGTTCAAGTCCTTGTAAAATTAATGTCATTCCTTTGTTACATTTTTACATTTACAACAAAATCATATTTAATAAGATACCAAATTATAGGACGAATAATTAATTAAATGCATATTCTGAATAGATTAGGCAAAGAGAGTTAACAAGCAAACATTTCCCTTCCAATGTGTAATTTTATAGTAACAGCCGGTCTCTACAATTTTAAGAAAATGTTCATAATAGGGCAACAACCATAACACGTTCAAAGTGCCAGTTCTTGTCCGAAAATGTTCATAATAAAAGCACATAAAATCTCGTCTTTCTCGATCTGATGCAGTCGCCGTATGTAACGTGGAATCGAAGCCGCGAGAGGTTCCCGTGATCTACACGCGGATTTAAATATAGCCCGAGTACATCATGTGGCAAAATAACAACACCGGTACTATTTTCGAAAAACATCTGTTAGCGCCCATTAAAAATACCGGGACGCGCCCTGGGTATAGAACGAGACGAAGCTATCCCAAGACGGGATGATGGGAGACGGGAATGTGCTAGGGATCACGGCCTAAAATACACATCAGCTGGCGTACGCGCGTCCGCCTCTGAGTCAGGCGTCGTGACGTCCGCCGCGGCGGCATTATGTAATACAAGCGCACATTTAGACAAGCATACACGCGCGCGCGCTGATAAAAAATCATGACACCATTCCCCGAGATACACTGACTGAGATGCACGTTGTATGTGTTAATATGCGTCGGATTCCAAGGTGCGCACGGCTATTATGCTCTTTGTTCGTACAACGAAATTGAGATCATGCGACTGGGCCTGTTAAGTTTTAGGGTAGACTAAAAAAAATAGTAAAACGTCACTGATAAATTTGACAGATTGTGGGACAAACGTCAAATTTGACAAATAGAAGAAAGAATTCATAACCTATATACAAAATGCATAAACAATTGTCACATATTTGACACCGTCTAACATAAATGTCAAACTTGACAGCTAAAAGAAACAATACACAACCCATTCATAGGGCCCTGCATACCCGCAGATATCCGCAAAATTTTTGCGGGTGCGGATAATTTTTACTACTAAGGGAGCAGATGCGGATCGGATGCGGATAGAGTACGCAGAGTTGCGGTTTATTCGTATCCGCACATAGTCATTTTTGATAATGTTATTTTTCCATCGTTACTAGTTGGATACATTTTAACAATATTAAAAATATCTGTATTTTATAGACATATAATAAAATTAATGTATAGTATTAAAAATATCGATTCGAAAAAGCATCAGAAATTTTGCGGTTATTGGTTAAATGTGATATTTAAGTTTAATCCATGATATAACGCAAAAGAATAGTGTCAATTTAATTGGCTACTATCAAGAACTATTCCAATATAAAAAATAATTATGTATGTATAAATAATTGTAGTAGTTATAGGACATGAAATTACCATCATTTATAGTAACAAAATATTTGTTTATATTTGCATCTTTAAAAAAATATTTGCCCTAAACGTATTACCTTTTCTTATATAATATTTATCATAATTATGAAAAGCGGATACAGTTCGGATGCGGATAGTAAAGATGCGGATACGGTTCGGATGCGGATACGAAAAAAAAAAACTATCCGCGCAGGGCTCTGCCCATTCAAAGGGAAGACAAAATCTATGTATAAAACTCACATTTGTCAGATTTTAAGACGAATGTCAAATTTGACAACTAAAAGAAAGAATACATAACTTACATTCAAAATGATCACAAAGAAATATTTTATATGAATAAGATTGTCACAAATTTGACAGTTTCTGAGATAAACATGGAATTTAGTAACTAGAAGAAAGAATACGTAACTCATAATTAAAATGAGTACAAAATGTATGAATAAAATTACCACATATTTGGCAGCTTCTAAGACAAAGGTTAAATTCGACCACAAAAAGAAAGAATAGGTATGTACCTATGTATAACCCATTTGTCTTTTAGAAGACAGACTCTTACGCTGGTATTTGTATCCCTCTCTATACAGTTATATAATTAACATATCTATAGAACTGTCTCGCTTACTACTGCACAATGTTGTCAATGTTTCCAAACAATTTGAATAGAGTGAAATTAGCTACATCATTTACCAAATTGTGTCTTGCTTATCATTATCCATTGTGTTTATCCGATTATCCGTTTTCAACGTATTATGTTCTATACTTCATTAAATTATATAAAATTGTCACAAATTTGGCAGCTTGAAATTTAACAACTAAAAGAAGTTGCAGTATGTTAAACACACTGTATTGGATAATTCCTAACCTCACAATTACTTGATGTGGAGACATGTGCTTTGGGGAGTCCACGTGTTCCCGGAACAGGTGCCTCGAATTAATCAATTTATTGTGAGATTAGGTGTGATCCGGTACAGCGCGTTAAGTAAAGGCGGTACATATTTACAACTTGCGAAAAATTGGGTTAATTCTATGCCATTGAAATACACAATTATTAATAGTAGGAAAACGAAAAGAAATAGGTATAGGGAAACCAATACCATTTCCTGCAGAATTTGATTCTGTGCATCATGATGTAAAAATTACAGGGTGATCCAATTAAGAAAATTTGAGTTTTGGACACTTAAATATAATGAGATTCGACAATAAATCGCGACCAGACTATAAAATTTTCAGGGATATTTAGGCTATGATTTGAAAGCTCAAGGATTATACTTTTAAACGATAAGCAAACTTTTGAAATTTACGAGTATCGCAAAAACAATTTTTTACGTAAATTTGAAGATATCTCAAAATCGGTTGCATTTAGGTATAGGGAAACCTTAATATTTTGTCTTTGGAATAATATTTAGAATTAGAATTTGTAATAAAAATTAGAACATACCATTTAAAATAAAATGATGAAAAAATGAAAATAATTTACTTTGAAAGATCTCTTTGGCCTAGAACAGTGTACTTATTTTCAGAATTTTTGTGTATTTCCTCCCCTAAAATATTTTAATAGGTTACTCAACTTGGGAGACCCTGTATTTTATAAAATATGGTTAAGTATATACAATAATATGTTTTGTTATATTTGGCAAATAAATTGATAAAATGTACTTCTAAAATTCTTTGTTCTTAGTTGAAATATTGTAATACAATTTAAAATTTGCCACTACTTACTAACTTTTTTTTGCAAAATTAGTTAACTTATTTTGTTTATTAAAAAATTTACAAACAAATAAAGTTTCCAATGCATTGAAGATTGTTAATGTAATAAACGTGTTTGTAGATAAGAGATATATACTCTTGTAAAAGTTGAGTTTGTTATCTCAATAACTTAAATTGTTAATATTGACTGGAATATGAGTAAGATATAGCCTTGGGGGTCTACAATAATCGTTTTGTCAATGTTAGTAAAAAATGTGTTAATGTTAACTGTAAGTAAGTTACTCATTCTCATATTCGTACAACTTTAGTATCCACAGAAACAACAAAAAAACGATGTTTTCTTATAAATTTTTTTATTGATTTTATATAGGAAATTAAGCTTTCTACTAATATTAATAACTAATTATCTTTATAATATGATGTTACTATGAAAATATTCAAAATTAAAAGAGAAAACAAAAAACAAACAAATTCAAAGTCAAATTCGCATTCGTACACTAAACTCTATTGCTTCTTGAAATATGAAATATTGTTTTAGCAATAAAATAAATAGAATACGTATTGGAGAACTTGAAAAAGGTAAAAAAAAACCTCTGAAGACATACGAGAACTGATAGTTTTTCACCACGAAGGCGGAAAATGTTTGAGAAAAGTGAGGGAAATTCTTAATCGAAGTCGCTCTACAGTTCGTAGCATTATTAAACGATATAAAACAGAATACCAAACAAATCGAGAAATTGTAGCAGAAAATTATTAACCGAACGAGATGAGGGAAAAATATTAAATGAAGTACGGTTAAATCCGAAAACATCCGCACCAGAATTAACAGCAAAATTTAATAGTGATACTGGCAAGACAGTAGAAATGGGCTTAAGAAGAAACGGTATGTGCTGAAACAATACGCCCAATTAAGAATGCACAATTACCATGGCCGTGTAGCGATTAGAAAGCCTTTTATTAGTGAAGCTAATAGACGTAAGCGTTCAAAGTTTATAAAATACAAATAATAGGATATGGTGGCTTAAAATAGTAACAATAAAAAAAATACCCTTACCACCTCGATGAGTGAAGAACTCCGGATACATATTTCGGCAACTAAGATGCCATCCTCAGCAGAATCCACGAAGGAAGATAGTGTTATTCAAGTGGTGTTCTGTGTGATGCAAATCTCCCAGACTGCGACGTCTAACATTATCTTCCTTCGTAGATTCTGCTAAGGATGGCATCTTAGTTGCCGAAGTACGTATCCGGTGTTCTTCACTCATGGAGGCGGTAAGGGTATTTTTTTCTATTTTTACGTTTAAAGTTTGCCAAACATGCATTTAAAACTTTTGACTTTTGGGAAAATTACTCACGGATGAAAGTGGATTTAACATCTTTCGGTCAGATGGTAGGCAATTGTATGGCGCAAACCAAATACAGGCCTCCTCAAGAAAAAATTGCAGGCTACGGTAAAATATGGTAGCGGATCCGTCATTGTGTGGGGGTGTTTCTCCGCAAATGATGTCGGAAACCAACATTTTACCGATGGGATCATGGATAAGTATATGTATATCAACAACTTAAAATAAAATTTAAAAGTACGGAGGCAGACATTAAAGTTTCTGGCCATGTGAGTCAAGGGCGCTTTTTGAAGGACGTTGGAATAATATCTTGGCACATGATGTACATTCACCGTACGGGTGGCATGTGCGGGGATTGAAACGCGTACGCGTGATAAGAGGTGAGGTGAGTCAATTTCACTATTCAACAATTTTACCATAAATGTAGCGCTATAATGTTCCCTTCCTTCTCTTAGGGACAAAAATTGATGTCGTTCAAGAAGCAGGGCATAATTAGATCCTCTGCCAGGGTAGAAATTCTGCATTATGTGTGTTAGATATTTTTGAAAAACGTTTTTGTACCCTTTCTATCATCAAATCTAGGTATGTATAAATTGGGTACCAAATTACTGAAGCATATTCTAGTTTGCTTCTGACCAATGTATGATATAATATTTTTACGACCAGAAGATTATGGAAGTTGTAACAAGATCTGATTAGAAAGCCCAGGCCTCTCGACGACGCACGACATATTTCATGTATGTGATCAGCAAAAGTCAAATGTAAATCAAATGTCACTCCCAAATCTTTAATAACTCTAAACTATAAAGCCGAAGTAACAAGATTATGGTTACTATATAATTGCTCAAAAGTTATGGAAACAACCACACAATCGCCAGACATTAACCCCACCGAGAATCTTTGAGATGAACTAAAAATTCAAGTTAGAAAATCATATTTCTAATAGAAATGAGCTTGAGGAGAAACTATTGTTGGAAAGGAATAATATTCCCTCTGAAGAAACAAAAAGGCTGGTGCAGTCAATGCCAACAAGGTTAAAGGAAGTTATTAAAAATAGAGGAAATCATACGCGCTATCATCATTTGGTTAATGTATGCATTTATTTGAAAAATTGAGTTATTATCAGATTGTACGAATACGAATTTGACATTAAATTTGTTCAGTAGGTGTTCTGTTTTCTCTTTTAATTTGAATATTTTTGTAGTAAAGTCTGCAACGGTACTCTTACAATAATAAATAAATACATAATTTGGCTACCATGAGTAGGTACTCTATTGTATAATTGTCTCAGGTCGCGCAGTTCTGGCAAAGTAATTCATGTACCATGTAATAAATTTTATACA
>JARFOC010033484.1:0-27920 GCA_031763485.1 Osmoderma eremita
ATTACTGTTCTTATTTGTCTCAAATACTCACTTCTCACGTGTTTTTTTCTCACTGTGCTATTTTTATCACTCCAATTTCACTATACCACCTTACTACAAATTACTATTCACTGTAATTTCGGATTCATAACAAACACAAAATTTTGCAACTTTGCCAAATGTAAACCTACCCTCTATCTCGAAGAATAAGCGAGTTACCATGGTGAGGGTCGAAAATGAATCAGCCTGTATTTACTGGGCTAATTCTACCAAAATATACCATTAAAATGCACAATTATTAATAACAGGAAATCGAAAAGAAATAGGTATGGGGAAACCTAATACTAATCACTGCAAAATTTGATTCTGTGTATCATGATGTAAACATATACAGAGTGTTCCATCTAAGAAAACTAAATTTAACATAATGAGGTTCCACACCATATTTTTCAGGGATAATTAGCATATAATTGAAAGTCTGAGAATTATACTTTCCAATGATAAGCAACTTGACTCTTGGAACTCAAGAGTGTAGTAAAAACATTTTTTAAACGAAAGGATACCGAAAAAAAAAATTTACATAACTTTGAACATATCTCAAAATCGGTTACATTTAGGTGTAGGGAAATCTTAACATTTTCTGCTTAGCATAACGTTTAGAATCAGGATTTGTAATAAAAATTATAACATTCCATCTGAAATAAGGAAGTTAATGGCGACTACCGGTCAACCGGAAGTGATGCAAAAGTGAAAATAATTTGCTCTGAAAGATCACATTGGCCTGTGGCAATGTACTTATTTTTAGAATTTTTGTATATTTCCATCCCCAAAATATTTTAATAGGCCGCTCAACTTGAGAGACCCTGTATATTAGGATGGAGCAAAACTTTAGTCGTTTTTTGTATTGGTAGAGTTTGATATTAAAAATAAAAGTAATATAGTTGCCATTATTAACGTTATATTAAACATCATTCAGATTTTATTCATATATTCTACATTTGTTGTGGATCCAAAATGCCTAATACAATTAAAGAGATTTTGGCAATTTTCTAATTCATGTAATCCACCGCAATAACACATTTCCTGTGAATGTTGGATCCTACCCACATCGCGGGTGTATCGCTTTACAAAGTATAATTTATCCACCATTCGTTCCAGTGACACGTAAAACGCATTCGTTTCATTCATTTCTCTCGGTTCTCCGTGGGGTCCGCAGGTCCGACCACACCGGGCAACAAACCGCGTTGTCGCGACCTACAAGAAGACGTCGCGTCGGTCTGCCGCTCGGCCCACCGTCATTCCATTTCCGTTCACGCTTTGTTCACTTTTTCTCGCTGACTTTCGCGTTTTTTTCTCTCCGTCCACCGTTTCCTCCGCTTACGTTTTTATCCAGTTGTTATTCATTCACGCCGCTAGGAAAGCCTACGATGCCGCTTTAGAGAGATTTCGAAGAAATGCCTCTCTGTATGGCAACGCGAATCGCGAAGGTGTTAATGTGTTGATATTTCGAATAAATTATTTCGTCAATGAATTGGTCTATTCATTCCGTCTGGCCGGTGTAAAAATTCTACTTAAACAGAGCCGTTGTGTAACCACGTTGATTTCTTTGTTTAATAGTTGCGTAATCCATAATTAGGAGTTTGATTGTATAATCTCTAGGGGTATAACCTGGAATGAATGCGTATAATATAACTTCATTAGATGAAGAGCCTTGTAATGGATAAGTTTTAAAGAAATATGGGGACAGAAAAATCAACCAAACGTGGGAGGGGGGAGGTGACAGGTAAAAACATGCAATTTCTTCACCGATGGCTTTGAAGATTTGACACAACGTTGCATTCGAATACGGGCGTGTTTTTAGACAACCAAAAAAAAAAGGGGGAGGGAGGCGGGGGGGGAGTGACAGATAAATTTTGACACAACGCTGCTACAAACACACATTTTCAGATTGTACGTTTATATGTATATATATAGGAAATAAGAAGTTAGTCGAGTAAGCAGTCTGTGATTGCATGATACTCATTTATTCAGCCTCCATATTTAGATATATTGTAATATCATCATCAGGAGATGCTACAAAAAAAGAAATAACAATAGAACAACGGTGTCAAACATTACTTACAATGTAGAGTTGATTTAAATTAGCATGGTGCACAATTAACAAACTAAAAAGTCGAAAATAAAAGTTAAACGTGTTTTTGACAACTTTTAATTTTAACTTTCATTTTCGACTTTTCACTTTCTTAACATACTAACATAAGTCAGATCTACATTGTAAGTAATGATTTGACTTTTAGCACCGTTGTTCTATTGTTATTCTTTTTTGTAGCATCTCCTGATGAAGATGTTACAAAATATCGAAACATTGAGAATGAATTAATCAGTTTCATTCAATTACAGACCGCTTACTTATTATTCCCTAAGGTAGTACGGTTGATACTTCTTTTCTGTTATATACTTTTGCACAACTATATACTTTTTGTAGATTGTAGAGTGGCTATACAAATATTGTTATTACCGTCGCATTTCCCCCACACACGCCCTTAAGAAAAATCATTGGAAACCATCCATCCAGGAGTGTTAGGGACAGTTTACTTATTCACGTCAAGGTTAGAAAAATATCTTTTAACTTAATTCAAATAGATTTCGCTTTAAAAATTTTCCAGAAAAGATGTGTTAATGTAACAAAAATTTTGTTGAATCAATAATCGGGCTTCTCTCAGTGTAAGAATATGATACGGTGGCTTAAAATAGTAAAAATACCCTTACCACCTTGATGAGTGAAGAACTCCAAATACGTATTTCGGCAACTAAGTTGCCATCCTCAGCAGAATCTCTGACGGAAAATAATGTTAGACGCAGCCCTGTGGGAGATATGCACCATACAGAACACCACTTGAATGACACTTATGGTTATTCAGTGCATATCTCTCAGAGTGCTGCATCTAACATTATTTTCCTTCAGAGATTCTGCTGAGGATGGCAACTTAGTTGCCGAAATACGTATCCGAAGCTCTTCACTCATCAAAGTGGTAAAGGTATTTTTATTTTTAGTATGAGATTGTCTCCTTGCAATTCACATGAATCATGAGAATACAGAAAAAAGAATAACACAATAAAAGAACCACTTCCTTCTGTGTTATTTTATTAGAATTTTAATGTGATTCATGCGATCATGTCACTGTTTAGTACCCGAATTCCAATCAGGTTCGATAATATATTCCCTACTTTGCGGTGTCGGTAATGGCGGTATGTACTTCCAGGCCGGTTGATCCAATAGCATCCCCGAACCGTTCGGAAATAAATTTATCACGTGCAACCAATACAATCCGTGCGCCAGGAACCAAGTCAACAGGCACAGTTCCCTCTCGTACCGCAACTTTCGCTTCTGCGGCCAGACGAAGATCAATCCCTTCGGTTGTGCCTGTTTGAACGTGGATATCTGGTTTACGCGGTTCCTCTTATGGTGTCTATGAACGTGAAATTTTGAATGGGTGATCGGCTTCCAGCCGCTACTACTCTGCCTGAAATCTTGGAGGCGTTCGTATCTATAGTGCCGATCCACGCTCGCGTCCATCGTTTGCGCTTATGTAACGGTGTCACTTCGCGAGCATCTCTTCGACGATGGTGTAGTCGGATGACCCGAAAATTATCCGTTGGGATAGCCGTGGATCAGGGCAACACATTAAATTTTTAAGAGACACTCAAATGAATGGATGACATTCAATGATGTGTATGACATATTTGACAAAACAATGAAAATAGGTATGTATATATGTAAATATGTCATCGTATCAATGCAAGAGGTGATGGATAATAATGTTGGCACTACAATACCTTTCGCACGCTCTCAATGCCTGCATAGTTAATTCAATGACACGCATAATAAAAGTCACATTAAAAAATAAGAGCAAGGTACGACAAAATATTAATTGTTTTAATGAGTTTTCGTTATTTACTTATGGAGAATATCTTTTTATTTTATTGTATCTGGAAATACTGCTATTATTTTGCACATTGTTTTTATATTTTGAGTTTATAACATATTCCATATACCTCGCAGTGGTCCAGAGCGATTTTTATTATTTATCAACAAGTAACTACAAGTTCATCTTTAGCGTACATAATCCCCATAGTCTATATAAGCCTCCCTATAAACTTCTACTTCCTGAGAAAATAGAAATTAAATAACTCAAACTTGTATACTTTGTAAATAAATTAATTATTTATTTACAAGTTTAAATAATAAAACAGTTATTATACACAATAGAAATTGAAGGATTTTGTTTTATTTTCCGAATTAATGCGTTATATTTTCGCTCATGATTACTTCCTAATTTTCGGTTCAATACTTTTTTTCTTTATATATATGAAGTCCTTTATAGTTGATTTCATTTTCTTGAAAAAATTATTTCAAGATATCTATTGTACAAGAAATTAAAGATTTTCGTCGCGATCTTGCTATTCTGAAGAACTGTGTGCCGCAGTGGTCTAGTGGATCGATGACTAGACTACTAATCTCAAGGTTCCGGGTTCGTTTTATGAATTTCGCTTCATAAAAGCCCTAGGCTTATAGTCAAGTGCAGTTTTTTATGTATTAAAGGGCATATTCAAAGGCATATTATTTAACTATTTCTCTCGAAAAGTGTGTTACATGTACTGCCAGTTGTTTTTCGTCGTTTCTTAAAAACACTGGGGTGTGCCACAGAAAAGGCCCAGCACTAATATTCTGGTTCAATCTTTCTTGGAAGGTGCTCCTTGGAATATTGAATGTTTTCAACACTTTTCTGATACTTCCCCCATTCCTAACAGCAGTTCTGGCGGCGCCTTATTGAACGGCCGTCCAAGACGGCTCTTTTGTGAGCCTATGACAATTTCATAGCATCTGAAAATCTTTAAAAAAATTACATGTGCGAGTATAAGGGGTAATGGTGGCCGGGCTACATTATCCCGATTTGACTGGTCACCGTAATACCCCAAAACCCCTTCTTATATTCATGTTTATAAATAAATAGATATCAAGTAAACAAACTACTTATGGTTAATTACCACAACGTACAACGATTTCAAAAGAGCCCCTGCATCCATTTTAAAAATATTTAGTTTCTGAACAATATTTGACATTACACAAAATGTTCCTACTCTTACTAGTGTCCAGCGCAAAATAAGTACATTATGTCTGTCGATATAGTTTCAAACGTATGTATCTGATCTATTTTTCGCCCAATAATTGGACTATTCATTTGTATGTGGTAACACCAGTAGTTGTTGCTTGATAAATAAAGACGCAGAATATTTGGAGTAGCTCTCATTATCCTCGTTGCCCCATTCCCCTGGTTTCCCCTACACACAGCAAACGTAGTTAATGATAATGACCATTTATTGCCCAACAGATTTAACAATCCAATTACAGGACAGAGTAATGTATACAAATGTGAACTAAATACATGTATAAACTTAATACTAACTTATATCTAAATAAACTAAACATAAACAAAGGAGAGATTTAAAATTTGGCAGATACATTATAAAAAGTGTAATGATGGAATGCACTTGTTCCAGAGTGTACCCAATGGAGAGAAATTAATATCGGTAGAGGCACCTGATATAGATTTCAGTGTTATTCAAGTGGTGTTCCGTGTGGTGCAAATCTCCGAGAGTGCGACGTCTAACATTATCTTCCTTCGTAGATTCTGCTGAGGATAGCAACTTAGTTGCCGAAATACGTATCCGGAGTTCTTCACTCATCGAGGTGGTAAGGGTATTTTTTATATTTTATTTTTACTATTTTAAGCCACCGTATCCTATTATTTGTATTTTATATGAATAAAACTGAAGCAAAGCAATATTATTGGTTCGTTGGTGGAAGAGAGTTTTGTAATACGAATAATGAATCCCATAGTTCTCAATGCGGAAGCGTTTATAAAGGAGATATGTTCATCGAACGATAGCTTAGAGTCGAAGATAACTCCAAGACCTTTAATTGACGACTGCCTGGCTAAGTTGCCGTTGTCGATATGGTAGACGTAGTGTAATGGATGAACATTATGAGTGTAGCTTACAATAATGCACTTACTCACATTCAAGCTAAATCTGTTATTAGTACACCATGCTTGCGTGTGCTTAACTCAGTTTGCAAGTGGACACAGTCAACAGCTGAGTTAATAACATTATAGGGCTTCAGATTATCAGTAAAGAGCAAATTATGACACCCAAGCATATCGCATACATCATTAATATATATAGTAAATACGAGAGGTCCTAAATTCGTTCCTTGAAGAACACCAGAAGTAGGGCAAAAATGTTGCGATTCGTGACCCAAATGGGCTACATAATGCTTCCTATGCGTAAGATATGACGAGAACCAGGTAACCAGTGATGTGGAGAATCCAATTTCTCTAGCAGTATAGAATGGTCAATGCGATCAAAAGCCTTGGTTAGATCTGTATAGATGACATCTACTTGTTTATTGCGGTCTACATTATCAGAGATAAACTGACTGACGATTGCCAAATTTGTTACTGTAGACCTGTTACTAAAGAATCCGTGCTGATACATAAAGATAAGAGATTTACCTTCCGAGTAAATGTACACATCTTTCGAAAACATTTGCAGTGTTGTTCAAAGTAGCAATTGGTCGATAATTATCAGCTAATTGTTTGTCACCTTTCTTAAATACCAGCACTAGCCTTGCGACCTTCCAAGCCACCTTCCGGAAAAGTAGCGGTTTTTATAAATAGGTTAAACAGATAACACAGTGGAGGGGTTAATACTTGGGCAAAATCTTTAAAAATGAAGCTAGGTATTCCATGTTGACCCGTAATACAGTTATCCTTTAATGATTTCACAACATTCAAAACCTCATGTTCAGTGATATGATTGACTTGGATCCTTAATTTGTGTGGTGAGATGTCCTTGCAGAATTAAGACTTGGTAAGTAAACAGATAACAATCCTTGAAACTATTAACAATAGATAAGGGATCGTTGAAAGAAGTCCATCTGAATTATAGGCAGAATACTATTTATCCTAAGGTTTACACAACGCCAAAATTGTTTGCGGATACTTTATATAGCAGACTCAGTTTGTAATATAAAGTTCTTAAATAAACCTTTAGCATTATTTTTGATTTTATGAGTTAAAACATTTGTAAATTCAAATTTAAATATTGTAAAAAATCGTTGTCTTTTATATACTAATTTATTCAAAATTATATTTAATAGCTTAATCTTTAGACTTTTGATATTCGTAGTTTAATTTTTATATATGTTACAATTCACTCATCAAATTTTACCTATCATATAATATTGCTAAAGTTTAAATTTCTCCAACACAGTCTCTCTTAAAGTCAAGAACAACTGGCTGATTGGAATCATAAAAGACCTCTAAGAAATCAAGATCACAGAAGAAATTGCGCACCACAGATCTACTTTCAGAACACTAATTGGCAATTGCCAATTTGGAGACAAACCTACTTAGTAGACTAGAACTAACGGAACCTTAACGAAACAACACAAAAAAGAATTCAGTGAGCAGATGAAGGGATTTTCGGAAAAGAAGAAAGCAGAAACGTCAGCTACGTAAGTTCAATCGCACTCCTTATTTAAACATAACGATGCCGGGAAATCTCAATACCACTGCGCTTCACGAAGCTCTATAATTTTACGCTGTACGAGAGCGGCGCTAAAATTCCATACGAAATTACAATCCATCCATCCGATATGCTCATTTTCGCTAAGCTTCTAACCAACGAACTTACACGACCGCTATCTTTTAGTATAAATAAAACGTATTTTCCCATGTAAAATTCATACGAACTCGAATTACCAACTACGGGTTTGTCTAACAGGATACAGTGAAAACTACACCGTAGACGTCGAGAAAATTTACAGTATTACTCGGAAGAGAAAACCACTTCGGTACATCCGATAATCCGCTATTCCTGTTGCATGGCCTGAGAGGCGAAGAGTTCGTGCCGGTTTCCGGGTCGTAACACAAATCGATTAGGATAGGATAGGTCGAGGTCGTGAATACTCGTTTGAAATTCGCTCGGTGAAACTTGAGCGCGTCATTAATCCCGCTTTAATGGTTTAGCAGTGTGACTTTGTAACCCTAATGAAATATTTAGTACAGTCTTTAGACAAGCATATCGCACAGTCAGGGTGTAGTTTAATATTTCGTTTAAAGAAGTACAATACGTAGTTTTCTTGCGTTTTTTTTTTCGAAATGCTTCTATTTACACCGCGTACACCTAATAGGATATATTTTTTAAAAATGTCATTAATATGTATAAGCAGGACTTACATTGTTCATAGAAGCTCCGGAAAATATATTACACAACAGTTAAAAGAAGGGAAGGAAAGCACATGGAGGGACGGCTGTAATCATTAATGATAAAATAAAGCACTACGAATCTGATAAATATAAACAAGAATATCTACAGGCCACTATATTGGAAGACGTAATTGGTGAATGTAAAATCTCTGCTATCTACTGCCCTCCTAAACATAATAACAAAAAAAGATTATCAGCACTTCTTTGACACACTAGGTTCATAGCTGGGGCGATTACAACGCAAACAGCTGGTGCTCCAGACTAACAAATGCAAAAGGTAGAGCACTGCATAAGGCTATACAGGACAATAATTTAAAGGTGATAGCCAGTGGTGAACCAACCTACTGGCCTTCCGATAAGAATAAGTTACCTGATTCCATAGATTTCTGTATTGCAAAAGGAATAGACACTAAAAAAGCTAAGGCCGAATCTTGTTTAGGTCTATCCTCAGATCATTCGCCTATAATTATAAATACATTTACACAGGTTAAATATAAAGAAAAACAACCAGTAAGTGTACGAATGGGTACAAGTTCAGAGAAGAACTGGATAAGCTAATTAAACTGGACATACCTTTAAAAACATCTAGCGAATAAAATGATGCTGTTAACAATTTAACTATTAATATTCAGCAAGCAGCGTGGAAAGCTACTCCAGATGCCAACACTAACGAAATTCAAGAGGAATTACCTGTTGTGATCAAGCACAAAATAGCAGAAAGGCGAAAAGTTCGGAAACAGTGGCAACTTACTAGATTGCCCGGGGACAGGGCTAAATTCAATAAAGTCGTTAAGGAATTAAAAGTAATGAGAACAGCAATTAAAAATCAAAGTATGCAAAACTACCAGAAAAGTCTAAGTGCAACCGAAGCAACGGAATACTCACCGTGGAAAGTCACGCGAAAGATGAAAAAGATTCACCAACCAATTACCCCAATGAGGAATGAGGATAATAATTGGACAAGAAGTAATAAAGAGAAACCAAACCTCTTTGCCCAACACCTATCAAATATCTTCCAGACATATCCAACATCCATCACCACGGAGGAAGAGGATGAAATCAAAGAGTTCTTGAGCACCCCATACCAAGGGGACCTCCCTATAGTAAAATTCAAAGTCAATGATGTCAAAAGAATTATAAAAGAGACAGATTCAAGAAAGGCCCCTGAATTCGATCTAATTATAGGAAGAGTCTTACAGGAAGTAACAAACAAATGCTTAAAAACCATCACTCAAATATTCAATGCCATCATCAGAATCAGTTATGTTCCAAAATTATGGAAGGTGGCGCAAATTGTAATTGTAATGACCTGAACAGGTCAAATCTTATAGACCAAGTTTGCTCCCTCTGCTGTCTAAAATGTTTGAAAAGCTCTTCGTCGTAAGACTTAATCATGTAATAAACGAAAGGAAGCTTATTCCAAATAATCAATTTGGTTTCCGTAATCAGCCCGGAACAATAGAGCAAGTTCATAGAATAGTCAAGCAAATAAACCTGACGGTAAGACGTACTGCTCAGCAGCATTCTTAGACATTAGTCAGGCCTTTAATAAGGTGTGGAATAATGGATTACCATTTAAACTAAAAAGAAATCCCTCAGTATTTTATGATCCTCAAATCATACCTAAGAGATAGGCATTTTCTGGCGAAACATTAAGGTGAACATTAAGACCTATTCCCTACTAATCCAGGCGTTCCACAAGGTAGTGTGTTGGGTCCGGTTCTCTACTTACTATATACGGCTGATCTGATAAAACCAATATGGTATCCAGCTATGGGAAACAGCTGCTGAATCCAATATCGAAATTTTCCAGAGATTGCAGGTTAAAGTGCTGCGTATAATAGTTAATGCCCAACTTCGTCATCCAGCGTGACATGTCAGTGCCATCCATTATGCATGTAGTAATTTACCCTACAATTTAATAAGCAGAGCGATTACTGAATCTCCCTGCACATGTGATTTGAGATTAAATCAATTCATACCACATGCTTATTGTCCGTCTGGGCAGATTGCTGTAGCTCTAGTTAAATTTAAAAAAGTTAAAAGAGCTATCTTTGCGAGATTATGCTTGCTTGTGGGAATCTAATGTACCCAATCAAACAGGCCTAATCTATTCTTGCTATACAGGGTAACGCATTAGTGTGGTAAAGCTCGATATATCACATAATATATCAAAAAAAGTTATTTACGAAAATTGTAGACAGTCTTAAACTAAACATATTAAAATTATTTCCATATATGCATACATGTTTCATTCACCAGGGTGAACCAAACATACGTTTTCTTAAATGGAACATGCTGTATATTATTTCGTATTTAGATTGACACACTTCCAATGTACAATTTCATTGAATTATACAGCGTGTTTCAGAAGTTATGGTCAATTTTATATGAAAATCACTGTGAGTTCAAGGTCTTGTATACTGCAAACGAAAGAGTCTGAATTTTTTTTTGCACGCAAAGATTTTTAATATTCGGACGATTGCATGCCATCACATTTAATATTTTAATATTTTTCTAAGGTTTCTTTAATCGTTAATGTATACTTTATGCATAATTTATTCATATTTATTCATAATTAATGCAGAAAAAAGAGCAATAATTAAGTGGATATCAGTATACACTATGTATCTGATCTTATTAGTGTTTAACTATGTTTCACATGTATCACACATCTTGCGTATGTAATTCTATCTTGTTCGAACACATTACATGCTAGTTATAGCTACACGTTATAATTATTAAAAATGAAAATTGACAGTTGCATTATGTAATGTTGCATGCATTTATGTAATTGAGCGTAATACTCAACTAAAAATAAAGTAACAAATTCATAATTCATAAGCACCAAGAATCAGAAAAATTTACAGAAATGCTGACAATTTTTTTTTTAATTGTCATATTTCATTTTTTCCAATAATATTTTATGTAAAGAGTGCAAGGATTGTGGGGCAGCACAATAAACACACTGTTCGGATTCTCCTCCCGCACAAAGTTTTAATTAACTCGGGACGACACGTGTTTCGGGAATACCTGGATTCTCATTATCAAGTCGAATAAATGTTATATATTATAGATATAAATAAATATTATATTGTGCGGAAGGAGTAATCCGAACAGTGTGTTTAATATTTTATGGATATTTAATTAAAATATTCCATATTTATCATTCATATACATGATTCAAGGTGAAATAAGCGATAAAATAACATAAAACACGCCGACATTAATTAAATTCATCATTCATAGCACAATCCATAAGTCAAAAACCAGAAAATTAACAGAAACGCTGAAAATAAATTTTTAGTATTGTTATTTTATATTTGCCTAATAAATTTTTGGTTAAATCCTGGTAAAAACCAGGATTTAATCAAAACATCCCGTATTTATCATTTATAAACATGGTCCAACGTAAAACAAGCAATAAATTGATAAAAGTCAATCTACTTGCTTCAATTGAGATTCCATTCATAAAAGAAACAAAATTCCGAGAAGAAAATATAGGTCATAGTATTTGTAATAGGTATTAATAGTAAAATAGTAAACATTTATGAATGAATGCGCATGCTCAAGAATGAATATAATTCATTTATGTTTATCTAATACTAAATGTATGTTGGCCGCCCTGAAGTAGCCAACCCAAAAGACGGTTGGTGTAATTTATCTTACCTCCGTCACAGTTTAGAGATCTCCGTATAGGTTATGCGTCAATAGACAGAAGGTGTTGCCGATTTTTGAAATAACAATCGTTTAAATGTATGTTGATTTTATATAAAATCCAAAACGAATAATAAAGTGAAGCTAAAACATGGTAAGTGAACAATTTAAAGCTGTCTTTTCCAAGATTTCCCGCAATCATTGAGCGGGGTTAAACCGAACGCGATTCAACCTTTGTCGAGGTGTTATAGTAAGAAATATGCACGCAAAATTATTTTTTGTCGAATTTAAAAGATTTGTATAAAAGTGATCGTAATATATTGCTTTATATTATCGAAATTAACAATATTTTAGGTGGGGCATTAATTTTATTACTAACAAATGAAGTTCTTCTTCTTAGACTTACATATATACTCTTTTTTTTCAAAAGTACCTACAAAATATATTTGGGTTTGCTAAACATCGTAAACAATATATTTAACTTGGATTGCTGTTTAAATAAATAAATAAATAAAACCTATTTAAAGAACCAATCGTATTAGACGAAGCATATGAAATCTGTGAATCGAAAAATAAAATTTATATTTTTCTTTTCATTTACGTTTGTTTTAAAATCGCTCAATTTAGAGTGTATTTAAATGCAAATTCAATTATATCTAACTGTATTACTGTGTTGTAATATATCAGAATAAAAGCACCACCTTTATTTCTTAATTACTAAGTTTAGCTTTATTTTTAACGTATCTGATATAAATAGAAAGCATATACTGTATTATTTATTATACGTAAGTAGGTTTTTATTACTATTAACTCCATAGAAAGTTCTCAAGGCATTCTACTAGAAACTATGTATGAACACCGCAGACTCACACTCAGATACTATACGTAAATAGAAGTTGAGAGCGATCCACGATGTTTTGTTCAACCGTATACAACAAATATTACAATGTAACCGCGTAAAAGGAGAGAAAGATACACTAGAAAAGAATACAGTAAAATTTTCACGCGGAAAAGGACGGATAGAAGCTTTGTTTCGAGCAAGAGAGGCAGATGAACGCGTTTAGGTAAATTTTTATCACATTTAGACGTACATAATACAACATATTTGAACTAGGTGTGCCTGATGCTACGGCCCACACATCGAACCCACACCGAGTTCTCTCTCTTCTCGAACGAAACATTTGTTGAAGAACAAAACTCTGTAATCACCTCTCTTTAGCACGAAACCAGTGGCGGTCGTTTAAAAAAGTAAAATAGATAAACAGCAAAATACACACAAAATATACTGATAACAAAATACTTGGAAACATCAATCGCTATATTCAGTTTTAACACCTAAACGGAGATAAGAAACAACCTTCCAAAGTATAAATTATAAAATAGACTTTTTTAGAAAAATTTAAACATGCTTTTTTAAAAATTCTCAGTAAAAATTACTTAACACTGAGCTCTTTTTATGTTTCAAAATCATTGTGTTAATATTCAAATAAATTTTGCACATAAAACGTTCTTATGAATTACAAAGATCACAGTCACTAATTTTCAAACCTTCCTATGTAATTAAATCAGATAAATATCTGTTGACTATTGCTTAATTTCCTTAGATTCTGTTGTTTTTTCTTCTACATTTAAAAAATATATGGTGTATTCACAGAAAGAGGACTAAATAAGAAATGGTTGGGAGCTATTGAAAGCCTATACAAAGTAACTAGAAACTAAATCATATATGAAAATATGAAATCAATCAAGTTCAAAACGGCGGAAAGGCTGCGACAGGGTGGTGTAAAGGGTCCAACATTGTATAATGTATTTATTGATGGTATAATAAAGAATGTACACCAAAACTGAAGAAATTCCACGTTAGATATAGAAAACTACAAATGGTCATAATTTCTGAATGTGTATTTGCCAATAATGCAATTATGGCAGAGAAAGAAAGAGATCTACAGAATTATTTAAACGCTTGGAATGGTACCCTAGACAAATCATGCAATCAAAATAAACACATGCAAAGCTAAAATTGTGGTAATCTCAAATGATCATCCGACAAATGACATACCTACAATTAGGGAGAGAAAATTGAACAGGTGAACCAATTTCAATCTCTGGCAGTAATAATAGCAACTAATTGAAGTCAAAATGCAGAAGTGAATAAGAGCATCACATGAACAACCAAAGTATTCCATGTCATCAAAACTAAATTTATCAACAAGGGGGAAGTATCCCAAAGAACCAAAATGAGCCTTTATAACAATATATAAATTAAAAAATACGGGCTCTAGAAGTGAAATATTCAAAAAGAGCAAGAAGTGTGACCATGAGAGATGGAATAAGAAATACCATCATACGAGAAGCACTTGGCACCAAATCACAGGTTTATTTTTTCTTCGGATTCATAACAAACACAAAATTTAGGAACTTTGCAAAATTTAAACCTACCCTCTATCTCCAATAATAAGCGAGATACCCATGGCGAGGGTCGGAAATGAATCTAGGCCCATAACTGTGTGACTTGTCGTATATGTTTAAAATTGTTTTAGAAAAATCAAACCATTCAAAACCCACATACCACTCTGACACCGTTTCAAAAATTACCATGTATTTTCAGTTACCACTCTTTACCGTAATTTACCATTACCAACCTTATGGTTGATTTTTTAAACATACTATTATTAACAAGGTTTATTTTCTCGTAAATACTCGTAAATAACTTTGATACTCCTTTGTCATTACAATTGAAAATTACTTCCTATTATTCTCAGTCTATTACACACACAGAATTTTGATCCCTGCAATTTTTATGTTCGTACCATTTTTATTTTATAACGGATACGGAAAATGCCAGCTCAATGCTTTATGTCCAATAAAGCAGAAATTCTATTTCCAAAGAGAAATTGTTCAGGTTCGCTTTGAAAAACTGGTGTAATGGGTTTTGGCGTTGGAGTTTAACACTTCTATTCTGAATTCACTAATTCAGTAGTTCTAACAAGGGTGATAGGTAGATTTGAGTAATAACACGTTTCGAATTTATTTTACGGTATTTAATAACATATTTAACTTTTTGATTAAATGTTTGTTGGTGAGCACCGCTGATTCGGAACTAACCTTTCGTTTTCTCTTTACTTCAAAAGAATAATCTCTGAAAGGTAACCTAATTGCCCAAGGGCCAAGCAGAGATGGAAGATACCTCTATACAAAAACTACACACAATATATAAAATCATGCATACATAAAATACTTAGAATACAGTGTAGTAAACAAATGTGGCGAGTGGAAGGGCCGTACTCAAAGATCTGAGACACCAAGTATGTTGCAAGAATGGAATAAATCAACAGATGAATAATAAATAAACATCGTTCAATGTTGTAAATTCTGCTAAAATTAAGCTTGCTACATGTGATGTTATTCGATAGCACTAAATTTATTTCTTGACTATACTACATTCACCAACAAAATCAACATGAATCAGATAAATAGCGAAATTTAATGAAGTAATAAATTAGAAATCTAATTCAAATACAGGCATATTTGAAATCCTGACTTTATTTATCTGAATTATCATCGGATCACCCTCCTCAGGTGGAATTAAATAAATGCATAGGTTTATAGATACATTTATGCCTAGAAAATATGTATAAGTTGTGTAACCTTGTCAATGTATAAATGTTGGTTTACATATAATATCAAAAATATAGATCTCCATTTACTAATTTATGTTTTATGTACACATTAGAGATAAGATTGAATAGTCATACAAATAGTAGTTCACGCGGTAAAACAACTGTTGCGTTGGCAATGATGCGGTTGGATTTTGCTTACCTGGAATATCTATATTTCTAACTATCTGTATATTCTGTGTTTAAATTCTATACTCGATGTAAGTTGTCCAACCATGTAGTGGTGGTGACATCTTACCTGCAAAACAAAAAAGAATTAATAAAATTATTTAAAACAAAAAGTTTCATTTTACAAACAATGTCAAGTAAAAGCAACGATTAATGTTTTTACACATAAGTAAATGAAAATATTAAAGAATTTTTTTTAATCTTATTCCGAAAATTGGCATTAGGATTATTACAGTATTACACAAAACCAAAACAGATTGTGGCGTAGTCTGAAGATAGCAAAGAATGTAGATGTATCGACATCGTTGTTATTGAATTCTTTCGACTGCCAATCTATTGCGTGTACCCGTATGAAGGTATGCGCAATGACTGATGTAGGGCTACAACCCCCGGCGAACAAGAAGTTTACACCGTTCGGCTTGGACGCTGTTGTGAAAATGCCATTACACGATCGTATTGTTCATTTTAACGAGAATATTGATACCAGTCTTAGGGGTTGTTACTCGTTTTAATTCTACATTAGTTGCGGTACCTTGCGTATTATTCATTTGTGTTTGTTGCCGTTTTCTAACTAAACATGTCTACGAGATTCTTTAGCTGCACAGTTTGTATTTCGTTTGACATCTCCTGAATAGGCTGTGCTTTGTGTTTTATTTTCCTGAACTTTTTGGCTCTAATTGTAAGTCAGTCTCCAGATGAATTTCGGATACAACAACTTCACTTTGTTTTACTTGTGTGTTTATTTTAATTATATGCTTTCACTTAGCAATATCTTGTATTTCCTGATTTTGCATAGAAATTTGATTTGATTAAGATTTTGATTTTCCATCTTCAACTGCAACGTTCGAGTTGGAAGTTTTTAGTAATGTTACTTGTCATTCTTTCAATTGCATTCTTATTATCTCATCTATAAACATTTCTAACTTCCTTGGTTCCGTTATTTTGGTTCCTACCGATTTTAATGTTGTTGGTGTGAGATAGTTTGGACACAACCATTTTCCAACTGAGGTAAATTTTGCTTCGGCTACTTCTACATAAACTAGGAGGTAATTCTTCTCACATTCACTGCGCCAGCTAATATATTCATAAGTAACCTTCTTTTTACAAGAAATCTCAGACAATATTGGCTCACTAAAAATATTTTGCTAACTAGCCCGTTCTTTTTAACCTTCATTTTGAAATTTATCTGAGAGTTTTACTTCTTCCCTTACGAGCATGTGGGTGCGTTTTTTTATCCATCACATTTGCATCATGAATTCCACCAATGACGGTTTTACGCTGAGTTGCCAATACGACAAATCCATCACTATTTCTTCAGCTAAATAGTGTAGAAACGGTTTGATGGAAATATGGAAGAATTCGAGCAAAATATTCTCACTATATGTATAACCTATCAATACAGCTAACTAATACACCTTATGCCCTTATTTTTTTATCAACTCCCATAATTTTTATCAATGTTTCTTACTAAAAATTAAAATCATGTTCGATAACGATTAGTAACAACTTCATCCGAATCAGATGAAAGTTTATCTAAAGAAACAATTGTACTCAAAAGAAGAAGAACAAGAATGAAAAATTATGTTTTCAATATTGTTAAGAATTATGGTGATTTTTGTATTATCTATCAATTATCTTTTGAATAACACAAAAATTTGCTGCCCTTTAATCCATGCAATATAAACTAACCATGAATACAATACTAAATATTAAGTTAAGCCATTGAGACGTGCGCAAGGGAGATTTTGAACGAAAACGTCAAACACAAATCAATAAAAAATTATCAGGGACAGTCAGGCTGCATTGAAAGCATTGGAGGCGCTCAAATACAACTCTAAGCTGATTTGGAGCTGCAAAGCCATTCTAAATACAACAGGGGCGGCTAATAAAGTAATCCTAAGCTGGATTCCGGGCCACTCCCTCACTCAGCGCAAGGAGACAGCCGACACTCTTATCAACAATCGGTTTCTGGTTATAACAGAAAGTACTCCAATATTGGAGCAATTCTCCTAGTTTGGTACATAAGAAAGAATGCATGTCAGCTAATCATGTCAGAATTAAAGAATTACCACAGCAGACCGTGAAAGAATCAAAATAATTACTTTTGTGTTTATAGGTCACCGCAAACTCAGAAAACACCTACACAGAATTGACCTATCGGATGAAACCGAATGCCGGCTGTGTAAGGAGGACGAAACAATAGAGCATGTTATGTGCCACAGTCCTACGCTCAACCGAATCAGGTACTGGTAAATCAGGTTCCCTAGCTGACCTGAAGAATTCCTCATTGAGAAAGATTCTGAGCTACCTTAAGGGCCTGAACTTGTTTGATGAACTCTAAGATGGCATCCGTTTTACAATAGGACCTAGAGACCGAAGTAGAAGGGACGAATTATCGAACCTAGCGGATGTCATCCTACCAACAAGTAACAAGTAAGTAGTAACACAAAGTATATTATTACACAAATTTTACAGATATATACCCAAATTTTCAGGCAATATAAAGATAAGTATAAGTAACATTTAAGAGTATGACAAAGAAACATCTCAATGAAATGTGTATCTATACTATTGATGATTTTTTTGTTTGATAGAGATTTTAATGTTTATTATTACTTATATTAAATTCTGTATTTAGTGTTGATTCCGGCAGATGGGGTTGATCATATTTCATCTGCATTTCATATATAGATACATATATATAAATATGATCAACCCCATCCGCAGGAATCAACGCTAACTAGCTAATCAACTACTGCATGTACGATAGAAAAATTTTTAATAACAAACATATAAAATGATAATGAAGCATTAATTGTCATTGATTGTCGTTATTAATATATATATATGTACATATTTACCTAAAAATTATTTATCTTGATAGCGTTTCCAAGAAATACTATAATATCGTCTGTTGTATGGAGTACCCGGTCCCCCGTTATTAATTTTTTCCGAAAATAATTCGCGTCATCCTTGGGACTATGTAATATACTTTAAATTATATTCTACAAAAAACAATAAATCTGTTATAGTGTCCGAGACATTTACAAAAATTTAAAAATCATTAAAATCTTTGAGAGAGGCTGTACCCAGAAAACGGGGGATTCGGCAGAAAAGAAAATGCTGTTGTTCTTATACCAACTCTCTTTCAGCTTGTACAGTTTCATCGAAATCAGGATGTGCGGGTTGCCGGTGTTCCCTTGTCAATCAATGTTATTCAATGATGGTAGTTTGGACGAATTTCTGCAATATTTACAATAATACGTAACACATTACCAAATATGGACAAAAAATACTAAAGAAAATAGAGAGAGAAAAAGGAAGTATACTTAACGAGACACAACTATAGTTACAACAAAATTGGAGGAAAACTTGTTATAAATATTTGAGTATGCTCGCAATTTTGATGTAATTAACGCACATAGAAAGCACAAATATAATTCAAACATCGCATGAGCATATCCGATTTTAAAACGTTTCGATGCGTGCGAACAGAAACATAATACCTAATGAGAATTTCCTGTATAGGGAAGGTATAATGAAGTTCCGGTGTTACGTGAATCGAGGTCTGTTCCCGATTCGCGGACACTGAAAACAATTGTTCGGTCTTCCGTACGCGATTATGAACCATAAAGCACACATTCATTTTACACGCACGTTATATGCCCATGTTATTCATTACATAAAACTGCTATTTTCGTCGCGTGTTTTCCCTTCAATCACCATCCGTTTAAGTGCGCTCCTGTGCGTATATCCTTTAACGATTGCCCCCTCTTTATCGTGTTTAGTTTTTCGTACGTCCTTCTCCGGAAATGACCTTTTATCACGACCGGATGCGATATCTTTCTTTGTTATCTCCCTTCCCTATTTTAACGCTTTTCCTCCGTTTTGATGTATTTTTCCGGCCCGTTCTCCCGTGTAAATCAATGTACTGGAAAAGGGAACATCGTCCTACAAAGATTCGAATCATTTTTTACCGTTATCGGAACAAAACAAATAAAAAATATTAACTGAAGTTCTGTACGTATTAAATCCGCCTCAGAGGGCGCCTAATTCGATTACGAAGGTTGTATACGCGGGCGAAATAAAGAGGAGATAGAAGGAAAGAATGTTAGCTACAAATATCTCCAGGTTTTGCTCTACGGGTGGAATTATTTAATTTATTTTCGAAAGGTAAGGTAAAAGCTGTTTTTTTATGGTCATGATTTTCTTTGTTTTTTTAGTGTCTCGGGAAGAAAAAACCACCTGACACACACAATGGTTAGCTCTTCTGCTTGTCCCACGATTGTGGTGACTAAAACATATACACGTTCAACATAGGAAATAAGTAGCAATAATAGTAAGTACATGGTAACGAATTGAAATAAGAAAATAGATGAAAGCTGTAATTATTTAGATCGAGACTCAAACTGTTTTTCGTTTCTCAAACCGTTACTTTACGATATTTTTGTATCTTTGACATTTGACAATACAGTCAACGTCTGTGACAGACTAGCAGTTTTTCAACGAAACAACACTAACACTCACATCGTACAAACAATTGAAATAATTCGAATTTGGAAAGAGAAATTTCTTATTTACGTAAATATAATTGCCAAAAAAAATGTAATACATTAATTATTAGAGAGTGGAATAGATATGCATATATATGTCATATGCAAAATAGAATAATGCATATTTTTTGAATTTTTCCCTGAAATTAGACAATATTTTAAAATGACTCGGATAAATCGTTATTGAAAATTTATAACTCTTGAAATGGTATCCATATACCCGGAGCGAATGATTAGGGACGGTGTCAAGGTAAAATAGTCCTGTAATAAATGTCCGAAACGCTAGAGACTAGACGAGGAGTAGCGAACACTAATATTAGTAAACATTAAGTGCCAATTATGGTTAATTTAGAGAATTTAAAATGGTATAAATTCATTTGGACTTTCCCAGTATTTCACACATTTAACACTTTTCGATTTTCATCGCGTAAAATGCGTGCTATAAAAAACTGCAGAAAAAAGTTTGTAACAAAAGTACCCATGAAAAAAATAGGATCGCAAACAAAAGTGATTTTAAAATCATCGACTCTAAATGCGTTTATTCCACTATAGGTAGAGGGGTACAGGATATACATTCACGCTGAAACAGCTAATTGAGAAGGACATAAATACAACTATAAATGTGGCTTTTATAGACATTGACAAAGGTTTCGATTGTATTCCGCGAGAGTTGGTATGGAATATCCTTAGAAAAACAGGGGTAAATCGTAAAATGAGAAACGCAGCTGCTAGTATGTACTATTATTAATAATAGGAAAACGAAAACAAATAGGTATAGGGCAACTTAATACCAATCGCTGCAGAATTTGATTCCGTGCATCATGATGTAAAAATATACTTAGTGATCCATTTAAGAAAATTGAATTCTGGACAGTTAAACATAATGAGATTCAACACCATATCGCGACCAGACTGTAAAATTTTCAGGGATATTTAGACTATGAGTTCAAAGCCTAAGGGTTATACCTTCAAATGATAAACAACTTAAGTCTTCAAATTTAAAGGTGTAAAAACAATTTTTTAAATGGAAGGCAGGCAAAACGATTTTTTACATAAGTTTGAAGATATCTCAAAATCGGTTACATTTTGTATTTATAATAACGTTTATAATCAGAATTTGTAATAAAAACTATAACATGCCATTTAAAATAAGAAAGTTAATGGCGATTTCCGGTCCGCCGAAAGTAATGCAAAAATGAAAATAATTTACACTGAAAGATCACTTCCTTTCCTAAAATATTTTAAAAGGCAACTTGGGAGACCCTATATAACAATACTGGAAATTACGTGAGAATCAGGGATATGCAGTCGAAGGAATTTTTGGCTAAAGAAAGATTACGACAGGGAGGGGTACTTAGCACTACACTCTTTAATATAGTCCTCGATGATGTTTTAAAAGAAATTAAAAAGAAAACAAAGAAACTGCAAGTAGGTTATAGAAATATAAGTGACAGAAAACGCCTTCGCTGACGACTTGGCAATTATATGCAGTAAGTGGGAAAGATCTACAAACAAATTTAAATATTTGGGAAGCAGCCTTAATAAAGGTTAATATGAAAAATAACGTAGATAAAACTAAAGTTATATCAAAGCGATAGTAAAATAACAATTACGTTAGATAGAAAAGTCATGGAACAAGTAGTAACATTCAAATATTTAAGAGTAAATGTACACAAGGACGGAAAAGAAGAATCCGAAATTAACAGTAGAATGAAAGTGCAATAAAATTATATTATGCACTGAACAACGCCTTTATACGAAATATACAAATTTCAAGAAAAATAAAATAATGGTGTATAACAGAATATTTAAAACTATATTAATATACGGATGTGAATGTTTGGTGTTAAACAAACAAACGAAGAGCAGAATACAGGCGTTGGGGATGAAGTATTTAAGAGCGGTTGGAGGAGTAACACGAAAAGGCAGAGTACGAAATGACATAAGAAAAGAATTAAAGATGGAACCGATTTTGGAAACTATAGAAAGACAAGAGTTGAAATGGTTTGGGCATGTGACACGCATAGAAGGAAATAGACAGACAAAAAAATTATGGAAAGCAAGATCAATACGCAAAAGAAAAAAAGGCCGACCAAAAAATACATGGGACCCAGCAATAGGGGAATGTTTGAGGGAGAGAGGAACGTCGTAGAGTGACGCAGTAAGAACAGCAAGAAACAAGAAAGAATGGACAAAGTTTATTTATTATAAGGAATGGTGAATAAGGAATTGATAAATAAATATATTTTTACATTTATATATAAAGTATTGGAAAAAAAACAAATAGTCCCTCAATTGCTACATTTGCCAATGAATCATTGATAAATTTGTATTTGCCAAAAAAACCTGAAAAGGTCATTCTTGTGGTAAGTGATGCTGCACCATACATGGCAAAGCTGCAGGGAATTAGAAAATCTTCTTTCCAAATGTAATACATTCCACATGCTTAACTGAATAGAGTGGCGGACACAGCGGTGTAGAAGATGTAATTTTGCAATTGGTATAGGCCTATTTTGCCAAATTGCCACCACAATATATAAGATAATAGGATTCGGTGCCCTAAAATAAATTTAAAATAAGAAATACCCTTACCACCTTGTTGAGTAAAGAACTCTGAATACGTATTTCGGCAACTAAGTTGCCATCCTCAGCAGAAAATCACAAAGGAAAAAATGTTAGACGTAGCACTGTGTTAGTGTTAGTGGTGTTCTGTGAGGTGCATTTCTCCCAGAGTACTACGTTTGACATTATTTTAACTTGTGGTTTTCTACTGAGGATGGCAACTTAGTTACCTAAATACGTATTCAGAGTTCTTTACTCAACAAGGTGGTAATGGTATTTTTTATTTTAAGCCACAATATAGTCTTACAATTTTTTGTTTCTCTTGAACAGTATAGTAGTTCATTATTAACCCTTGCACTACTCAACACTACTATAACCGCAAGCCCAGTACATTCCCACTAGCGATGACGTGGCACTCGCTCTCTGATACAAGCAACTAACAACTATATCTAGCAGGCCCAACCTCATTACGCTGCACAACACATACGTAGCAGCTCGCATATTTCTTACTTTACTGCCGACTCTTTTCGACTAACGAAGGTCTATCCCATGCTATACAAAGAATTTCTATAGCCAGCTCGCTTGCATTCTCACGGTATGTATATATCGGTATTTTATAATAGATACATGTAAGTAGGCAGCTCAATATACATTGATAAATATGAAATTTGGTTTTGCAATACCCGAGGTGGAAATAAAACTCTGATATTCAACTACAATACTACAATAATCTTTTAATCGTTTGATGAATGAATGCATTTTTACAGCACTTTAATTGCAAAACATAAATTTTATGTTTGTACGTATTCTTTGTACCGTTCTAATAAAATGTATGCGAGATATAACGTACATGTTATCTTAAATAAAACGATTTAAAATATCATAAATTCATTCATTGTTGAATAACCAATTAGGTAATTTTTTTTAAAAAAAAGTTACACCAATGCATATTTATTTCCATTATTCCTAACCTTTGAAATGAATGACTTCTTTAGCACCGATAAAGTATTTTGAGTTCTTCCGTGTTATTGCATTGAATCATTAATTAAGCAAAATAAAGTTTCCAGGAAGATAAAACGATATTCCAAAAGGAACTTTCCAAAATTATTAAAACATCGAAAGTTCTTATTCAAATAAATAAAATATAGTTTCCTTACATTTCAGCATTTTTTCAATAAATGCACCTACATACATCGATATCTGCCAGACAGTCATTAAATTCGAGTTATAAAGTTGGATACACCGAACGCACAAAAACAGAAAAAGGGACATCTCATACGACGGACGTATACTGCAAGTTTTATAGGTGCGCACATAAACAGAACCCTATCCTTCTTTCTGTGTATGCATACGTGGGTAAGTATGCATATAACAAACAATACACACACATAAAACGGACACGGCCAGTTACAACCGGAAACACTCTGCTGCGGTTCAATATACATAGTGTGTGGTATAGTTCGTCGCTTCGCCGTTTACATACATCTTACAATTTAATTATGAAGATAAAGTACATGGTGCAAAGAATTTATTGCACATTAATCGAAGCTTGCAAAAAACCCATGAGGAGAAAATGAGACAAAACGTTGGGCAAACAACATATATTAATTGTATTTTAAGGAGAAACACTAAACAACAACACATAATGTATGTACAAGAATGAAATAAATGATGTGGATGTTACCATAATACATAAATTTGCATTACAAAGCAAATTTAAAAGTCTGAGAACTGAGATGCATTATTATAGAATTTCTGAATAACAAGTATACATGTCTCTGTATATAATTGAATGGTTTGAGACAAAAACATAGCAAAAATTTACGTACTTTTAAGTAAAAGCAGAAAACGCTATATATGTACAGTTAAATACAGAACTCATGTCTCCCCAATAGATCGAAATGAGCAAATGGTAAATTTACTTTAAAACAGCAAAAATGTGCGTTCTTATCGCATACTTAGGGTAAAATCATATAACAAAAATCTTGAGCGATAGTACATGTTCTACTAAAAAGAAGTTCTCCTATTAAACAGCTCAAATATGAATGAGTTTCCCCTAAGTCAGAAAATAACACACCATCCACATATAGTTTACTGCTATTCATTAAGATAAGTGACTGGCTGCCGGGTTTGTAAATTTCTCGTGTAGCAAATTTCAAAAAATATTTTGAGGTAGAGAAGCACAAGTGTAACTTACAAAAATGCGTTTTGCCTTTTCTTTTAGCACATTTCCTATCATGCTTGTAAAAGGAAACGAACGTAGCATACCATGTATTTTTAATAATTTTAGTATAGAACAAATAAATATAATTTTATCTTCAATGTCTTGATAAAAAAAGAAACACCATCTCAAAACATCAAAAAATTAGGAATTAAAATTATAGCTGTGTTATTGTTATTACGTTTTTTCCTAGTAAAAAATACATATGTCCAGTTGCAAGTAATATTTTGTTACCAAATAGTTTTATAAATACAATATAAATATTTATTAATTTATTCACAATATTCATTTATTTATTCACTGAGGTGCACTGGAAAGAGATAGAGTCGTGGAGAAATTTTGTTTCTTGGGAATAATTACTTATTACCTATTACCAGTATTCATTCAAGTTGACTTAGTTTGTGTAAGAAACTTAATTTTTTATACAGGCTTACCACCGAGTAGCAATACTAGGCAGAGAAATAGAAGTAAATCTCTAACTGACAATCGAAAACGAATGGAGTTATTGAAAGATTTCGAATTTTTTAGGGCCAAAATGTATTCAAAGCCGGCCCATATATTTGTTTGAAATCTAATTCCGTTAACCTTTGATCTTTCGGGATATATGGACCAAGTAAATTACTTTTTAAAAGTTTATGCCATCGACTTTGGAATACATTTACTTTTCACACTTATGCCGGGATCCGCTTCTACTATGTTTAAAATATCCTCCGTTTGTTGTTGCACTCTGTGTGACCTTTGAGGGCCTGCGCAACGAGGAATTACTGATCATGTTTTCTCAAGTCGATACACGACTCGTGCAATCGTTTCGGCCGAAGGATGACGGCCGGATTTTTTATTGTTTCGCTGTAAATTAAAATCATGTCAGTGTATTCGATATTCGTACAGGTCCATAACGAACGCACATATCCACACAGCAACAGCTACGCCACCACTAATTGCACTGGTCAACAAAATTTCAGATTTATTTTGTCCCACGAGGTAAGGTGGGTGAACTTGGTAATACTTTTTACACTTATTTCATATCTGTTTTCAGAATTTATCTATCAGGCAGGGTTTCAAAGTGACAAAGCAATAAAATTTTGTGAAAGTATATATTATAATATGTGTATAAATCATGGAAAAATGACGTAAGTAAATATATCACTTTATTTACTTGGAAAATGTGCTGATATATGACTTTCGGCTGTACTTAGTCTGCCAACATTGCAGGGCTCCATTTATTTGCTTTGGTATCTCTTCTCCATGAGTAGAATGCCCTGATGAAATCTTTCGCCATGCTCGTCACTGGCTGCTCGAAGGTTTTTTGGGGAAAAGTCCAAGTGGGAGTCAAGAAAGTGTATTTTTAGACTCATGTTGCAACCCATGGCTTTACATGAGGCCAGTAGATTGTTAACAATCTCTACATAGTTTTCGGCTTTACGATTTCCCAAGAAACCGCAAATCGCAAATTCGCAAATCACCTTAAAAGACAACCAATTTCAATTTTCATATAGTGCCTCAACAAATTTTTCATCTCGAAGAAGCTGTCTGATCTGGGGTCCCACAAAAATATCTTCCTTTACCTTATACTCGCTGGTCTTGGGGAACTTACTCCCCACATATGCAAACCCACTGTTATTTTTATCTATACCTTTGACAAAGTTTTTCATCAACCCAAGTTTAATGTGCAATGGGGGCAAATAAATTTTTTGAGGATCAACAAGTGGGGTACCAATGACATCCATTATTTCCTGGTGTCAGTGAAGTTCGTTTTGGCCACTCTTACTTTTTGTAATGATTTTTCTTATCCCGACTGTCCCATTCACAGAGGAACCAACAACAGTTTGTGTAACCGAGTTGCATGGCGAAAGTGAAACAACTTTCAAAGCGCCACAAATCGTCCACTTAAAGTCGTTATACTTAATTGTTGCCAAAAAAAAGCTACATGTTGTCATAAGATTCTTTCAAATCGCTTGCATGAGCCAGAGGAACAGAGGGGAACTTATTTCCATTATATTATATTCATGACCAAGCGTCGTCATAACAGAACGGACTTCATTACAAAATACAAGTCCTTCTCCATAGAGAAGGAATTCTCAAATTCTGCATGGCGATTACGAAAAACAGAAACTTTTGTTACACTCTGAAGCAGATTCCAGTCTTTTAATCTGGAACTTTAAATCACGGACGAAGTCGCAATCGGTAATATGATCTGATGGTTCCCTCCAAATCATAGGAATAGCAAAAGGCATATGTCGTTTACCTTTTGCCGACGCTGTAAGAAGTCTGACACACGTAACGCAGAAAATATGTGAAGCCCAGCTTTCGTCTTCATCACCTACTTTACACTTGAAATACTGCCCATGGCACTTTTTAAGAAGAGGTGTGAAAGACCGTTTTTGATATTTAAATGTCAATTCGCCCCAAATGTAGCAAAAAGAATTCGGGTGGTTTACACATTTCCTTAGCATTTTTACAGGTGATCAAATCTTCGCGGTTTCACTACAATAGCTTCAACGGACCACGACGCAACACCCTTTTAAACGTTAATAACGTTAGCGTATATGTTCATTTACCGAGCTCTAGCCGACAACGTAAATAACTAGAGATGCTATCTAGGAATGGGAAATGCAGGTCTTAACACGTCAAGACATCTTCAAATATTAACCATTGATGCTGCTTGATTAGTTCCGAGTTCTAGCCGACAACCGACTACATATCTATGCATGCATATTTTAGGTGGATAAGCGAATATCCTGGAACATAAAAACTAAGGGTGATGGAGAAA
>JARFOC010033559.1:0-27871 GCA_031763485.1 Osmoderma eremita
AAATAATTTTATTTTAAAATGAGTAGATGTACATTTCATGCGTATTTTTCGCATATCATCAGCACAATACGGTATATGTGATAGGAAGGGAAGGGAAGGTATGTGTACGAAATTTTCTAAAGTGTAATAGCAAAAATGAGGGTTTTAAAAAGCTAAACGATATTGCTAAAATCTTGTGTGGTGAGTCAGTAGAAGATAGTGAGTTGACAACAGACGATATTTCTAATTTTTGAAATATGCTCCTATAACAAGCGTGACGTAGAACGAACCTTTTCAATATATAAATACACGTTATCAGGCAAGCGCCACAATTTTTCTGTTGGAAACTTTGAGAAAAAATGTAATTGTAAATTGTTTTCATAGTTAATTACGTTGTAAAATGTTCTAAACAAACTTGTAGCAAACATAATAGAATTTTTTTTTTCTATAGTATTCCATTTTCTAGATTACTCCTATTTTTTATCCGCATATTTTTCATAAGAAAGTGCATATTTAGGCCAAAACATCTGCATATTTATGCGCATATTTCCACTTTTTTTTTTGCATATAATCCGGCCTCTAGTTATTACTGATAACAAAAAATTTCCTTGTATAGAACTTACTTCTGCAAAGTTCATCCTGTTAGCATGTTTCCTGAGTTCCGTCATAGCATATCTCTCCTTCATCTTTCTAACTCGTTTGCCACCACGCTTCTTTTTACTAGTTTCAATTGGTTTCGGTAATGGTTTAACAAATTTTACTGGTGGTGGTTCTTGGAGTTTATCCAACTTTTTTTCTATTTCATCCCGTAGCATTCTACCGATATGTCCATCAGGGCTTTCGTGACATGCATCAACTCTAGCAGCTAAGGTACATTTTGTAGCAACTAATCTAGATGCCTTTCTATGTAAATCCTACAAATAACAAACGATAACATTGAAATATAATATTAATACATCAATATATTATTATATCACTTACAGGAGGAGTGTTCTGCACAATTTCTGAATAATAAACAAAACCTGTATGAGGTAACATTGTAGCTTGTGAAAATCCACTGAGAGTTTTCTTTTGTTGTCCCAACAGCAACACATTACAAGCAGGTATTTTCGATAATTTTGTTAAACCACCAGCTAGACCCATCATTTTCGCCGCAATAGACGCGCCGACAATACTGGAAATATTCGGTGCTATAAAAGCCATTCTACTTTCAACATATTCAAATATTTGCAATTTAAAGTTATTCAATTCTATAGCCATATCACAGCCTTCATTGATTTGCTGTAGTTCAGTTTGGGATAAATTTGTTCTAGAAGGAAATAAAAACTGGAATCAAATCAAATGGTACAATAACATTATAATATATTATTAAGTTTGATTTTGTACCCTTGTGTCGTTGATGCTGTAACAGAAACAACCATAATTGTCGCTTGAGTCAGAAATTGTTGTAAAGTTTCATTATTTTTAGCTTGATCTAAGTCGTTTCCCAACTCTTTCACGGTTTTTACATATTCTAAACATCCAACAACCAACGAATCCAACTCCGGAAATCTTTTCTGATATTTGTCTCTAACAAATTTATGAATTGTTGCTGAAATTATAGAACTAAGTATACAAATTCAACAAGAAGACAGGCTGACTTGCATTTTAGAGATTTGAGTAACGCACATGCTACAGATTACCCATGATGCACAGCCGATTCTACAGGGTTAAATCAAAAATGCAAGTCAACGAGATGATAATATACAAACTTATTTCATTATCAATGTCAGCTGCTGTGTTATTTGCTTCAACAATAAGCTGATATTCTGGATCCGTTTCAACAGGTCCGATGATATCTGATTGCTTCCTAGTTTTAGTACTATATGCTTTCACTTGTTCAATAATGTTCTGGAGAGTATCAGAATCCCTTAATTTACATAATTCTCTTACTGATGATATTTGTGTGGTGTCTTGTTCCATAGGTTCTTCCTTAACATCTTCAAGTTTGATTTGGGGATCTTCACTTGGTTCTGGAATATTTTCCAACTCATCTTGATCGTTGTCTTCTAAATCTGCTAGTAGTTCGTCAGCGAGAGACATGATGATGGAGCGTACTCCTTTTATTTGGGAACTCTGTTATTTTATAGGCACACTAAAATGTAAACATTACATAAACTATTGCAAGAATATTGATAAAACAGGTATATAATCTAAATTAAAAAGAAGAGTAAAATTATTATGTACCTGAGGCAATGACAACAAACAAAACTCTTAAAATGCCGGTGCCAGTCGTCAGAATAATCAGCTGTAGTTTTTATGTTAGTTTTATATATGACCATGAGTGGCGCCACAGTGGCGCTATTATCTAGTCCACGGCGCGAAATTTAAACTTATGAAGATACGGTGCAGGATTGGCAAAAAAGAGCCCATTTTCAACTAGTTAGTTAACAGGCGAGCCGTATGTGGTATGCGGCGTGCTAGTCGATTTCATTATGGCATTAATATAACGCAACAAATTTAAAAACTTGGATTTTATGCCATTTCTATTATTGGTAGAAGTTGAACTTAATAAGACATTTTATTCTTTGTTTGTTATGTCAGCATAATATGTTTTATTTATGGATACCTGTAGTTTATAATTATATATTTATAACATACTTTTGACATTTACTATAAATTCTCCAGTGAGCGGCTTGCTCTTTAGTAAATTATGGAAATTATGTAATACTTTAACATTTAAAAATTCAGAAATTTAATGTAGAAATACATACATAATAGGTATTCGGTATACCGTTGTACGATATTTTATTTACAACATAGGATTTCTTAGTCATTCTTAATGTTGGGGGAGACGCCATCCAGATAATTAAACTTATTGTTGGCACAAAATTTACCAAAGCGATATCCTTCTCGAGTCATCTTTAAATAGCAAAATCCAAGAATATGATATACAGCTGCCGAAACAGCGGCGGCTGCTGATGACGTTTTGGGTGAACGGTAGCGAAGATAGTAGTGTTTCGTGCGACTTCGTAAGTTCCGTGAGGTTAGAGAAACAGCACAACGCCGCTATTTTGGCTACTGTCCACTCAAAACGTCACCACCGACCGCGGTTGGTCAAAATACATTCACTTTTTGTCTGTCAATTAAATGTAACTGGTGTAAGAGATTTAATGAACATGGCTGCCATTACACTGCTTTACCTAACAGGCCAAACCATAGATAGCATTAGAATCGACACGGTCGCTACGTTGCCTATTTTTACCTCTATAATCTTTGCATACCATGATATAGGCAACCAATATGACGGAATCAGGTCACGTGGGTTTTATTTAAACTTGGAGTCACTGTAAGTTTGTATATGAAAGTAAAACCAAATGTTCGGTTCGACAGATAAATACCTAAATACTAAATATAAGATAAAGCAAATGAGCTAACCATGGGATGATGGACATGCAATTAATAATAAACATTATAAATGTGGAAATGTAATCATTATTGGTTCCAATATAAATACTCGAAGGGGAAAGTCAATACACTTCGGTCATTTTTTATTGTGACACGCTGTCTACGATCTTCGCCAACATATATATATATATATATATATATATATATATATGTATTATATGGATAACAAATACATGTATTGACGACAAGAATTGTTTTTTTATTCTTCCTGAAGCCCCGTATGCCCCGTAGCTCGCAGTGTGTGCTGTATGTACCTATGCCGGACCGTATGCGTCTATGTATGTGTGTGCGTGAAGATCCTCAGGTTGTTGTAAAAACAGGTATTGGCCGTCTTCGACTAACGTAATCGTATCAGAGTATGCCCTGTATTCGTTCGGAAACAATCTATTCGATTTTGAACGGCCATGTGTTGTAAATGCGCGCGTTGACACCGCAAACGTTGAATTCACTCTAAAATTATGTATCTATTCGTTATTAATTTTGATCCAAACACCTTAGAATAGTACGACTCAATGTCGATTAATATAAACGCGTCAAAATTTTATAAATAATAATAATAGGATAATTTTCGTAATTGTGCGTGTAAATTGTTGATTTTATGATCTCCTTTTTCTCTCGGTGTGTGTTTTATGTGTTTTTTGACGGATTTTGGAAAATTCTTTTATCTTTGTGCACCACCCAGTTTCTACAATGGCCACATTTAACGAACTGCAGCACGACTGGTCGACTTTGTGCCAAGAATCGCCAGAATGCTGGACGGATGCAGGTGGGTGGTATACATCTGTTTTTTTGCTTTTAATTGTTCATTTTGTTGCGGTTACGAAAATAGCCGTACTATCGTTGAGATGCATCTGCGTCATATAGGGTTGCATAAATTCAAAAATTTAAAATTGACTACCATCAAATACCTCTTTATTTTCATCGTAAATTTATTTTCATAGATACAAAATTTCTCATTCACGCTACATAACTCTTTTTATTTTCAAACCAACATATAGTATATGAATATTAAAGAATTCTTAATAGTTATCAAGTTTTAAGAACAATAATCATAAAGTTTATTTGTTAAAATGCAAAATAATTGTATCAGATAAATATGAATTATTCAAAAAAGTAAATTTGCTAATAAACTTGAGGAATGGGAGGTTATATTTGCCATATCATGTAGATTATTGCTTGCATTATTCATGAATTGTTACGGACATGAGATAGTAATGTTGCATTCAATTATAACCAGGGTACCGAAAATTCGGTTCGCCAATCAAAAAAAAATTCTTTCGCATTTGAATCGTTTGGGAATCGAATTTAATAAAATTCTATTTAGTTGGTGAGCCTACTAAATAATATAGTTCCGGAAATTAAATTAAATTTTAAACTCGGCAGCCATCCATTCAAAATCGAACGAATTAAATTTTTCGATTCTCGGCACCCTGATTATAACACACTCAATTAATAATTTACATTTCTTAAAAAAAGAAACATTTTCCAATTTATTATGGCAGTGTTTGAATAAATCATATGATGAACCTTGGAGACCTTTTGAAAAAGCAGCGTTTTTTTTGACTCAGTGCTAAACAAGATCCTTTCGTATTAATTTTACTAATGTTATTATGACATTTGCAACTTTTTATAATTGGTTCCTGCCTAATTTATATGGTTTTCAACAAAACGTATACCCATGTAAAAATGATAGTTTTCTTTAACTAAGTATGCATAGATTACCGGAGGGAGAGTCAAGCAACTTAAAAACTATAATATTTAAACAAAATATTTCCCTGTTGATGATCATGTTCATCATCAACAGGGTCTTTTTGTTGCAATACTATTATTCTGTTTGCCAAGCCAAACTTAACCTATAATTTTATTTACTCATATAATGAATAACACTTTAAGGCTATGATAAATGTATAAATAATGTGGAAATAAAGATGAAAACAAAGTAAAATTATAAGGGAATAGTCTATATTTCACTAATGAATATTGGAAGTACATTAATAATAAATTAATAATGCATATACTATCTAATCATAATCGCATTGTATATATCTATTCAAACTATTAATCATAATGTATCATATTGTAGCTTTCAAATATCTTAAACTATATTATAGGTGGTACATTATGTGACATATTCTGTAGCTGAATGAGATATCTGTTTGAAATCAATACCAAGAGGAATATTGTGGTGCTTTTGCTTGGCGCTTCTTTCTTGCTGTATCTTCGTTATAGTTTTTTTTTGTAGCTTTAGTTGCTTTGTTCATTCTTTGTATTGCCACTTACTCTTAGGTTAATTTCTATTTGTTAGTCCTGTAATTGGTCATCTTGTACTGTTGGGCTAATAAACTTAATATTATTAATTACTATTAATTTATTTGTGAATATGACAAGATATTGATAAATGGTTACTTCCATGGTTATCTGCGTTAACTCTTATGTTAAGAGGAACATTTTAGTTTTGTATAACGATATTAAGTAATATATAAATAAAAAACTACAAAAAGTCATCTTTTATGGAACCATATAGCCAACTATGATTTCCAGTTAAGAAATTGAAGTTTATACCATAACTCCACCGTAGCACACCCAATAAAACCTTTAACTATGCCATCGTATCAAGGCTTTAGTAAGTTTCAACTTTTACATTTATACTTTTGCTAAAAGTCTAATAATAATAGAAATACAAAATATCTAGTTTCTTATGCACTTTTTTAGAAAAACAAATAACACTTCAAAATGATCTCATAAAACTGCAAACTTTGGGCATTTAGCCGTTTCTCCAACTACTAGATTCTGAGATCCCTAGGCATGGTATAAATAGTTTATTATTGATATAAATCTCTTTCAAATTCAAATCTAGGAATTTACTTTTATTGCTTAATGGTTGAGTATGGTAGAGTAAATGCAAAATATTACAATTATATCAGTTTACTTTCACTAGTGTTTGTAGAATTTGCATATTTGTAATTACAAAGGTATATGATTAATTGAATCATTGTATTCGTGCACTAGCTAGACCTACCTCAAGTAATAATAGAGAATTTACATTATAAAAGAATTGGTATTTAGTAACGGATGTGGGGGAAAATTTCCAGACAAGTAGGTTATGTGTATTCTTTTTAGTTATGACGGTATAGTCTTATGGTACATTTGGGTACAAAATTTATTAATGCATATGACAGGGCGATTTGCACATGCGTGTAAACTTGCGAGTTCCGTGCTGTTCGAAATAAGTAATGTGCACAATTCATAAACAAGGCGGCCTTTGGATATTTTTAAAATGTATCTCCTTGCAACTTCCATTGCATCTCCTAGCATCTGAATGATAATAAGTGTGATTTATAGGAGAAAATACACGCAAGAGTATGTGGTAAATTGATCTCCAATTAAAGTTATACATAAGGTATCGTTTGGGATGCTTAGGCTTGGATGTAGCCACATAAAGTTCCTGCTATACCATAGATAAATCATTGCTGTAAGTATGTAATGTAATAAGCATGTGTATATTCGTTACTTATGTACATATATTGTTGGAGGTATACTAGAATGGATGGTATATTGGAAATCAAGGAATTTGCAATCAGTAAGGATTTGTGAATGTATGTGTGTAATCCTGTTATTAAAGAAAGAAGTTTTATTCATTAGCTCTGTTCCAACACGTAGTTTGCTGACGTTCGTGATGACTTAAACCAATGGGACAACAGATTGAAGTCCTTGGGAATTGAAATATGTTTTCTGATTGGGTCCCGTGATCACGAACCATCGGCAACCATCGGTGTTGAAACAGAACTTGATAATTCATTTGTGTATTTGAGTTTTATTTTTTATGATGTTATTGATAAAAAATATTCCAGATAATAGAATCTTCTCAAATCCTGAATTACCACATAAAATTTTATAAATAACCTTGTTGTAATAAAACTTACAATTAGATAGTCCATCTATAAATATTCATTTTTCTCGGCCAATTTGCCATCAACTGAATTAAATTGCAAGTTGACAGGAAATTGAACTTGACTTTTTTTGCTCACCCGCATTCTTCTGCGGTTGTAGAGTTTTTTCGGCTCTAAAAGGTAATGTTATCTATTGATTGTATTGTGGTAAAGTGTGAAAAAGAACATGTTGCTGCGCTTTTATAGTTAATAATGAATCTACGGCCATTATTGTTTAGACGAGGATAGTGCATTTTTTAAAAATGTGTTTGGAATGCATAATAAAAAGATAATGGGAATCTTTTGTACATCTGTGCCTAAAAACTACGTAATAGGTCACGGGAGCGTAATGTGCCGGAGAAGAAATTAATTCTTCGATGCATTTATGTATTAGATAAAGAACAAACTGAAACATTTAGCCGTTTCCTTTACTTTTCACCGAGACTGCCTATACATACGTTGCAGTAACTGATAGCAGGTAATATAGCTTATTTCATAGCTTAAACTAGGTGAAAATATATCAATTACATATATCCTCTTCCTTTGCTTACTATCATCACTAATCGGTGCTTCAGCGGACAAATGATTCATCGATATATCTAAAAGCATATTATTTTCCTACTTGTTTCATTTCTAAATCCCTTTAATGCATTTCCTGCAATAAGCACTGATTATACTTTATTTCTTTGGTACAGTAGCTGATCATAGGCATTGTTAATGCCATCAATTAATTATTCAGCCCGGATACAGATTTATGTCGCTGGTAATCTTATAATTAGTACCCAGTACGGGATCATGCCAAAATCTCTAAATTCTAACGTAATGCGTTGCAGAAATAACCCACATTGCAAAATTAAAATTTGCCGCAATTATTTTTAGTAACTTCAACATAAAGATATTACAATACCTATTAATGTAATACAAAATTGTAGGTAATTTCATGCCTTAATGTTGAAGTTACTATAAATAATAGCGGCAAGTTTGAATTTTACTATGTGGGAATTGATAACAGCGGATTCCACGAACTTTCAATAAAGGACCCGATAGCAACGGGTTCGACTTAGGCTTGTGAATAAATTAAGCCGTTTGGCGTTACCCGTGTCTCCTGATATGAATACATAATATTAAGAAATGGCGGAAAATAAAATAAACTCCCTCTAAAGCGGAGAATGATTCATTTGTCGAATGTACCGAAGAAATAGACCAAGAAGAAACATAATCGTGTGTTATAAAATATGGAACAGACCAGGCAAATTTTAATTACAAAAGTAACTGGCGGCGCATTGAAAATTAACATTATACCGAATTATATTAATACGTAATAAACGAGTTGGAGTAGAATTGTATTATTTAACACGGATTTGTTGGTTAGTTAAATCTTACCGTGCTTACTTTTTCTTGGCCAGCGATTATCCGTTCGTCTATTTAAAACTGTCCGAATTATATTCGTGTACCGTAAGAAAGTGGAGCAGAATTAGTATGCGTTAAAAAATATATGAAGTTATATACAGGTTGATCTATAAAAAAATTAATGGAAACCCTCAATTTGTAATAATGAGATTTATTATCCCAAAGATTTTGTAATAAATGTGAATACAAACTTATGACTTTTAGATACCTACCTTTATTTTTACTGAACCTTGCAAATAAAATTTAATAAAATAAAACAAGGTAAAGTATATACGGGATAGATAAAATAAAACAAAATTAAATGGAATATACAGGGTGTTCAAAAATTTCGGGACACTATTGCTAACTTTCTTATTGTTAATGCTACAGATTTGACCAATAAAAAAATAGAAGACAGGCCCCGCCTTGAAAATTTAAGTCTTTAAAATGTTTAAAAAAATAAACAATAAAAAAGGGACTCCTTGAACCTTTGAAGTAGGCTGTGTATGTATTGTCAATATTGCATAATTTTTTGACTATCCTGAAGTTGACATTTGGTGATGAATGTTACTCTTAAAGATATTCTCATATAATTCCGGTAATAGAAATTCTTTATTGCTTTTATGACTTATGTAATTGCATTTTTTATGTATTTTTTGAAGATACCTGATTTGCATTGTATTACAAAATTTGAGAATCCTCTGAATGTATTGTTTAGATATGTTATGTTTATAATATGTATGTATTTTACGTTTCTAAATTTTAAGGATTGTTAAGGTATTTTATTCGAAAAAGTTTTCATGAGGTGCGATATTGAGGCAAAACATTGGATGGCAGATTTATGATATGCGTAGGAAAGAGCTTCAGAAAAAATATGTTCAAATCCAGAATCTTATTTCACATTTCAGTTATAATGAAGTGAATTGTTTTTCAAATCACTTAGGTATTTTGAATTACTAGGTAGGCGATTCTATTAACTGAGAAGATAGTCGCGATTGTGTTATTCTCCTGCATAGGAAAAAAAAGTGAAAAGAGAAGGTAAAATGATGAAGGTGCACGTCCAAAGTAAGAGGTCTAGCGGCTATGTGGAGAATTAGGTCCCTGGGTCACTGTGTTCAAAAAGATGCGTTAATAAGGCTATAAACGTGATGCACCGGCAAAAATAGTAGATTACCTAGACGTTTAAGGTTTTAAATTTTACGATCGTAATTATCATCTTTTTAAAGAGGCAGATACAGGCGTATTGTTTATGTTCGTTTAATAATAATAAGAAGAGTGTATTGGTGGCAATTATGTTCACATATACATAAATGAATAGGTGTGGCTTTGGTTGTTCGTTCTGAAGTTCTTTCTTACATTCATATCTTGGATTATATATAAGGTACCCGTACCAAATAAGGCCGGGTCTCTTATAAGGCCACATCCACTGCACGAACAAATCACACTTTTAATTACAGCAACCTATAGCGAATTGTGTGCCTTACAGAACGCATGCCTTTTTACAAACAGTAACTTAGATTGACCGAAAGCATATGGCGCAACGCTTACTCCGAAAATAATTGTCAAATTTTAACGGAAAATTAGACAGTTCCAAGCAAACATTTTCCTAGTTTTGTGTTAAAGAGAAACATTCTTTAGTGGTGTTTTATCACAGGACTAATCTCTGGTAAGTGTAGATACTTACTACGTACTTGGTTTCGTTCAAGTACTTTGCATTAGTTTTTTAAATATTTTTTTAACTTATTAACTGGAAATAACGAAAGACGACTTGGAAGAAGTTCCATTTTAACGAAAGAAGAAGAGGATGAACTATCAAGACGAATAATTAGACTTGCAGAAATAGGAATGCCGTTGACTAGCAAAATTATTCGTAAATCTGTCCATGTGTTTGCCCCAAGCAGGGGAATAAAACATAATTTCAACAGACAGTTGCAAATGAGTATTACCGGGACGAGGAAGTCGTCAACTATTGGGCTACTCACCCAGAGAAAACAATTTCCAGATGCAGATTTGGAAAAATACTAGCAAATAGTAGCAAAGGCTATCAGGAAAAAATTTGCAATCTGGTTTTAGGAACACTGGAATTTTTCCATATGACCGTGGTACAATCCCAGAGACAGCGTTTGCTCCTAGTACAATAACATACAGAGAAAAACCAAGTTGTTCAAAGAAAATTAAAGCAGTGATCGTGAAATCAGTGAGTCGATTCCGATTGTTCTATTGATTGAAATTTGCCCTTGATATCTTGCACGGATGTAAATCAAAATGTAAATACTGCAGTAACTATAGGCGAACCTCCTGACATTGAAGGCTCTTACGATAAACCAGAAGAACGCAAAAGTTTAGCAGAACTTTTTTCAAAAACGGCCAGCGTAATGTTTGTCATAAAATTGAGCAAATAACCCTAAAGCCCATTTGACACGATGCTAGATTTGGCTAATTTTCTTACTATATCCATCATATACTTGATGCTATACTAGAAACTCGAGCTAGTTTACTTCATAGATTTGATCATATTTTTCTATTCAACTTGCCTACTAGAAATGCCATGCGCATGCGTGGAACGTAGTGCCAACCCAAATTAAAAGCTGGTAGTTTTCTTTGAAAGCAATATTCGGTCAGTATTCCTTATTAATTGTTGTATTTTCATTATATTTACGCATTCTAGCTCCATTATTTGCTTGAATAAAGAAACAAAAACACTGAAATCTGTAAATATGTATGACTACTACACGTACTACACCCTTTGTCTGGTAATGACACATACAACAAAAACAACGTGAACCCAAATGATACAAGAACGTAGTTGGCAGTGATATAATGATGAAATGATTGTCATGTCTGAAGTTTGCAGCAACATTGTCTTCCATTGTCTTGCCTGTTATATATATATTTGTTTGTCTTTTTCTTATTCATTTACTGCAACTTCAGACAGTACAATCATTTTGCTCTCTCGGTAGTAACAAGTCTAGTTTCTAGAATGAAAAATTGGGTGACAAACAGGCCAATTTAAGAATATAGTAGATACCGCTACAATCGGCGTCCTGCCGAAATTTAACTCGATTAAATATTGGCGGGTAATTTAAAAGTGAAACGCCAGTTCTATTATAACCTTTGCCAATTTCATCCAACATTAGTTTCCTATGCACAGACAGCTTTTTTCGTCGTGTGTAATTTTGCTTTATTATTATTATGCATTAGCCAATATCAAACGTCCAAAATATAAGCCTTCCTCGACCAACGCTATTTTCTTAAAGTGAATGATGTCATCTTGAAATTGATATTGCCGACGCAGATAGTTGTAGTGGATTACTTTGTATATGTCTCAATTATTTTATTTTATTTATTTATTGTTTATCTTAAGTGGAAAAAATGCTTTTACTACGACCTGGCGCTTTTAGTTTTTTTTAGATGTAAACAACATTGTAATGAACAATCTCTAAATCTAAAACGGGCTCCCGATAGTTAGTAGTAGTAGTAGCTGTTATTATCTATTGCGATTACACGACTTTTTAACAGAAAATATTAACAAGAAAACGCCTATATAACAATCAAGACGCCGTTCCCGCGATATGCGATAATTATTTGTTTGTATCCGATCAACATATTACATTCACGAGTCTGGTATGCAAAACGTGTGAATGTCTACATATTCTCCAAGGTTAGCGATCGATAAATTAATATCGAAAGTTAAAAATTATGTTGATGAAGTATATACGCACAGTTAATAGCTGCGAGCTGCATGTTCTGTTGTAAAGGCTTTTCTTTAAATATAGGATTGTAACTTTAAATATTAAGTTATCACTAATGATTTGATATGTTACAAATCGGATGTTATTTCGCAAAATAATCTCCAATTTCCTCTATAAAACCAGAATAAATATCAGGTAATTTTATATTTTAAATATCATAACCTTTTTCATCAAACCTGTATTCAAAACAAACCTGAATAATAACAAGTTTTATTATCTCTGTATCATGTTTTTTCGAATTCCGTATCTTAACTGGGAGTAAATTTTACCGTTTGATTATCTCTGATAGACGTAACTAATAAGATTAAAAATACATATCTATTCCATTAATTTTATCAAAAAATTTAAATACAATTATACATTTATGTCACCGTAAATGAAACCTGGATACCTAGGTGTATTCTGCACAGATTGAACAATTTGCTGCTCGAGTATCCTGATGTGTAAATGCCTGATGCCTTATGCACCTCCTAACGGCATCGAGATAACTTCAGCGATTAATGTATACGTTAATTTATTTAATACATCGTAAATTGATAAATCTGAGATAGTTTTTCTTTGCATGCTGATTCTGTGCGATTTATTATGGGACGTATGCGATTTCACAATTTTATTAAACAGACATTAGACAGAGTACCGTTAGATTTAGGTTAGAGTTCTGTCAATGTGTGGTCAATGTCAACTACTGTTGTCCATCAATCTGTATGAGCGAGCTATTATATGTTGACATTTAAAAATTAGGTTATACATCAGAGCTGGTATTATCTCTGATGTATGTCAAATTTAATTCAAATTTCGCGCACTTCTCCTGCCGTGATCCACGCGTGGTCAGGTGCCAATAAGAAAATACGAATAACCGTTGTTAGACAGAAATGCTGATACTTTTTTATGTCTGTGTTATGTTGGAAACAAGGTTTGTTTATTTGTCTTACTCCACCTGCTCTGAGTAAGTTGATGTGTTTATTTGTTCCATATCTCTACTCCAACTGTGTTTACTTGTACTGGAGTACTGTTCTGAGAACAAACTGGAACATTTTCTTTCTGCTCCGAGTATAAACCAGGAGTAAAGGGAAGTATTATGCTTTTTTGTTAAAACGATCAAAACAATGGAAACAAGCTTGGATAACATAACCTAAAAGATATTTGTCTGAAGTTAACGCCATGTTAAGCACATAGAGTCGGTATTTTCAATGTGCGTTATGGTGCGTTGGTTAGATTAGTTGTCAAGTTGTTTATTTGTTCCAAAAATATTGCTACTCTAAGTTACTCTCATTACTCTATTGAGTTCAAACTTCAAATACTCTGAATTTTTAGAGCAAGACAAATAAACAAACCTATAGGGGTATATGATCTAAGGATTAACCGGTACTGTATACTGCTCATTTTATACTAGATGCATAAAAATAGTCACCGGTAAGTTTTGCTTAAAATTTGTAGTGACAGCATAACCTCTAACCATAGCCGCTAGAGATCTAGGCTCTATTAACCAGTAATAATAATAGTATATATATTCACTTTTAGGGCGAAATTAAAGAATTATGGATCAGTTAATATTCATAATTTCATATTTATTCATATATATTTGATTCAATTACTTTACCGTCATAACAATACATCCTTTCTTCGGACATTTTTACTACAGATAATATAGTAAGGAAAGATGAGGCACTTAACGTTAAAATTGTGTGCCTATCCCTCTGGTGGTCTGCGAACCCAACTAAACAGACTATCGCGCCAAATCTCATATATTTCAAACTTGACAAGATGCATAATGCCATCCAAATTTCTATTCTTTCTTCTGTACAAGCTTTTTTCGCGTAATGTAATTCACAAAATGTGCCAAAAAGGGTATGTATTCTGCAGTGCAGATTTTTAAGTAGCGCATAATTCTGGTCAAAGAGTGAGCGCACAAGTTGCGCAAAAAACAGGCACTGACGGTTTCGATTAACGTATTCCTGAAAGTTATTTTTACAATCGGAATTATTTTTTTGCTTACCACACGGAATACAATAAACACACTGTTCGGATTACTCCTGCCGCACAAAATTGTTAAATCAACTTATTTTTCAAACACAATAACGCACCAACCAACTTTAACAATAATTTTATTCACGTACTGACTTCCACAATAGCAACTTACAAACTAAACACTCTGAAGGAAAACAATTCGCTCTAACATTAATCTACCCTACTCAACAAAAACATAGCCATTAGGAATATAATTACACTAAAAACTACAGTCGCGTGCAAGTATCTGGCGATGAATCATTTTTAGCTGGACGTGCGTTAATATAATAATCATTAATTGGGAGCATGTCAATTTCTACAGACGAAATACACAATAATAATAAATATAATGATAATGATTAAACAATAGTAAAAACCAAAAGAACTCTAACAACTAAACGAATTGTAATACAAATCTCCTATGTAGAGTTCTACAATTTCCACTCAGAGCCCTCTATTGGTCAAGTAACCCCTGACTTACACCAAAGATATACTAGTGCATCCCCCCTGATTTTAACGAATATCAATTGACAAAATTACACAATATCCAAATTTATGTGTAAAACACCAAACACTACTCTTAACCTGTCTGACACTTTGACACCGGTATGTAAACAAACCGTATTTAAAATGCGGTGGATGAAATAGTTACAGGCGACACTGATGGGTAAGCTACCGCTTGCATTCATGCGGATTTTCTCCTCCAGTTAGTCACCGGTAGGTCTGCTGAATGCGGCCAATGTTGCTCAATGTGTGTACGAGTGGTTTTAAAATGTTGTTGGTTGAATTACAAATATTGAGATCCCAAATAAGTGGAAAGAATCAATGATTTTGGAATATAATTCAAGAAAAGCAGTAAGTAATTTACGAAAGTACTGGCAATATTAGCAAAGCTAAAACCTCACGTAATCTGCGTAAGAAACAATCTTTGGAAATGATGAGAGTGTTCTTGAAAACGTTCTATCAAGTAAAATCAGTGGCGTTTATGTGATGTAGATAGGTCATAAATACTAATACCGCAAAATTATTATATTATATTAAGTCCTCGCTTGGCTAAATGGAGGTATTTTACCTTTCGACGACTTCACGGCCAACGCATCCAATCTATCTGTTCCATCTTATACCGCACGCCAATTACGAAGCCGTTCCCTTTGACATGAATGACTTCGCCGATTGTAATTTAATTTCCTGTTCGGTGTATGCGCAGCATAATTCAAATACTCCGAGTAAGCTGGTTTTTCTGCGGAAATTCGAAAAATTGCCTGTACCTAGTTGTAAATAAGAACGGCGGTGGAAATTGAACCAATCATTGGACGGCATAAACTTTATAACATATAAACTTATCGAGTTGTATGTGAAGTCGTTTCACTTCGAACGAAAACGACGTGCCGAAGGCTGTTTCTTCTCTTTGCCCCGTGAAGGTGAAGGTACTGTTCCTTATATTCCTTCACAATGTTATATAGTACACTTGTTCAGTTCACGAATTTTGTAGTCTGTCTGTATCATCATATGTAATGTTTTCCCGCATCTCGAGAGCCACAATCTCGGGAATTTTTCTTCCGTCACCGTCCGTGGATAATCGCCCGGCCAGGTCGTCGTACATAAAGTAAACGAGAAAGGGTATTAGTGCATTGATGGCACTGATAATGGTAAACTGGAAACCGTAGATCTAGGATAGAGATTATTTGGTCTCTCGTGTAATTACCCGTTTAGAAAACGGTAATGGTTTGTACACGTTGGTTGTGTTTGCTTGGGATGGAAGAGTTTATGACGATCTTAAAAATAGAAATGGAGAAAATGTGATGAGATAGGAATTTGAAGAGAAAGACGTTTTTGAGTATCAGACTAAACCAGAAATGGTTGAATTTCCCACTTTGAAATGTAGTAAATTTTGTTTTATAAAGATGGTCACAATTAAAAGGATTCCTAAGGTAATAGTCTTTTTTATAAGATTTTATTAAATAAAGTATTTTATTTTGATAACTGTTACTATTTTCTTTCAAAATAGACATCAAGAAGGGGTTACTTCATACAGTTTTTTTCCTACCATTATTGTGACTTCTATTTCTTGCGGTTTTATGATTAATGTTTCACCGTTTTGTCTTGTCTTAATTTCCTTTAACTTGTTTTCCACGTTTGATTATGCCTAGAGTGCGGCAACGACAAAATACCGCCAGTTGAGCGAATTCAACAGAGGTCGAATTGTTGACTTGCGCGAAGTTGGTTTTTCGTTGCAAATCGTCTTAACTGGAACCAATTCACCATCATCCGCTGTTATCAGTCCTTGACTAAAAAGGGCCAGGAACGTTATGTTGATGAGGTGGAGGAATCCCATATTTTCCATATCTTCAGCAACTAGAAGAACCACTTTTTCACCAGGATGATGCCCGTTCCCAGCGAGAATTTCTCCCAAATTCTAAAAGCCTCAGGTCAATATCCTCCCATGCATGGACACCCAGATCTTTCGACCTCTCACCAATTGAGACATTGTGGGAGGAAAGTCGAGAAACTTAGCAAATCCTTCGCCAATACTGGAAGAGGACGTCGATCACCTACTGGAGTCAATGCCACGAAAAGTGAGGGAGTGTGAAACTAATAGGGGAGGCCAACACATTATTGATAAAAGTAAAATTAAAATGTGCTAACCTTTGTTCTTTTTCTTTGAAATTTTAATTAATTATTACCTTTGAGTAGTCCAAGTTTGGTCAAAAAATTCGAACCCCTTCTTGGTGTTGTAGTTTCTATGTCATGCAGTATATTTATTATAATGCTCATGGCTAATTTGCCAACTGAATTATATTGCAAATTTGCGGGAAATTCAATTACATAATCAAATTGTGTACCAAATGTTAAGCATTAGATGAAGACCGTTATCGCGAGATATTTGTTTAATACTTTGATCATGAGGTAATTGCCCATGTTGTTGTTTTAACTTGTAACCTTTATATGTTATACCTTTCTAAATCTACCATTTTTTTAAACCTTAATAGGAATAATTTAAAAGTCAGCGTTGCCGGTTATGGATTAATGAAAATAATTTATTTAAATAATTAAATAATTTGTTTAAAGCATCAAGCAAAAGTAAAGGAAAACTACATATATTGAGCTGAGTTTCGTGTTCTGAATGCGTTGGAGGGAAAGATGGGCTGGTTAAAGCAACCAGGCGACAAGCTTCAGACTTTTACGTTGAAGGAACGATTATGGAACGTTTAAAGACGTTTATTCGATGCAAAAATCTGAAGTGGGTTGCCTGGGCAGTTATCATCGTCTCTCGATGGCTGCCAAAACAACAAAATAATGAAAGCAGTCGCTAACGGCATAAGGACCGTAACAACCATGCTTTGAGTTAACTGGTAATCAAAATTTATAAGTGAATATATGAACTTGTATAGAGAGAATAGATTCAAGGCGAAGAATAGTATTTTCGCATGATATTATAACCTCAAATACCTATTTTCGAGAATGTTTTAAAAATTGTGAGTATAGCAACTGAATAACATGAAAAATAACAGTGTGCTCATACAACTAATGGTCAAGTTAACTCAGATACATTTTCATTTAGGTAAAATTATATTCATAGATAAGTACTAAAAAAAATGAGTTTCAATAGCAATTATACCTATACTGAGACTAATATTATATTGTGTGTATTAAACAATTAAATAGCCGCGACATATGTAATCCTCAAATTAAAACAAGAAAATGTCTACCATTTGGCATTTGCTTTCAGTTGGTTGTTTTTCTTTTTTAATGCCAATACTCAAGCAGCAAGCAATATATTTAAATGTATTTTAATGCTCAAATAGTTTCTATGAGATTAAAAGTAAAAAGCTTTTAAAAAGAGAAATGGCGGTAGTGTAAGAGTGTCGGTATTTACACTAAAACTCACGCCGTCGCAAATCACATTGAAACCTGTACGCTTTCGGAAATTCTACTATGCGAATGCAAAACCATAACACTTCTCATTACTTTCCTTCCGCTTTCTTAAACCAAACGCAAAAGGAAATTGCCACCGGTTGTAGGGACAACACATAACTACAGAAATGTCTAAAAAGGGAGTGTAAAAAATGGCGACACAGACGCTCCAGATTCGAACGAAGACAATCGAAGGCACGACCAGCAATTAAATCAGCATCTCGACGTCGGTGGTTTAATTAGAGAAACTCCTTCATGTTACTTTTACTGCACCCCACAGCATTTTTCTTTAGCGATTCGCAAATAAATATTAAGTTTTATTGCTTAATTTGCGTGAAATGTCAAATAAAAATCAAACGCACAGATCTAAGACCGGGAGCGAAATGTTAAAAATGAAGGACGGTGATCGGACAGAAAAACTGACTTTTACTATCGTTCTAAAGGTGATCGGGTTAAACATTGGAAATTCGTCTTCATTGAAATTATGCAAGATTTGACGATAAGAAGAGACGCATTCCAAAGGGATACTAGAAGAATATAAATTGGAAAACTATAAAAAAAATATTCGGTAACATCTTAACTGTATTAGCAGGTAATTGACTGGATATACATAAATTATAGGTGACAGGATATACTTTCACTAGATCATAAATATAATTAGTTAGAAACGTGTATCTGATAATGTGTAAAAAAGGAACGAAGCGTTGATAATTACATATATAGATTTCAATGTTACAAAATTGGTAATTAAATGAATAATGAATTTTAACAACAATAATTTTGGATTCTTTTTATTTATGTCAAGTTGACACAAGCCACGTAACTTCTGAATGCACTGAGAGAAATATATTGCAGTATAACATATTTTTTATTAAAATATAGGACAGGGCTATAATATAAAAAATATAAAAATATTAAATTAAAAAAAAAAATTGTTAATTCAGTGTCTTCGCATATTCAAATATCATATATAACATACAATTTATATCACCCAAAAGTTTAATATAAAATTATATTTACCTTAGAAAAATGGTTATATATGAAATTATATTTGATTTTAATATAATATTCCTAATAAAAATTATTGTAAACTTGTTTTCTCAGTGTGACATTAACTGACACTTGTAATTTAATTATAAGAAATTGTACCTTTTTAAATAATATCGAAAAACCTAAAGATGTATTTAGAATATAATTTAGTAATGTTACTATAACAATAATACGAACGTATAATTTTAAGGAATGCATTGATTTATCAAATACCTTATCTAATAAACTGTGTATGACGTGTACCATCCTCTTCTGTCTTCATGCACCCTCGTCACTTGTTCTACTCCTTCCAAATCTTCCTCGCTACACTTTTCCAATCATCCTTTATTTTGCACTCGTTTTCTTAACATCCTAACTTTTTCTGACTTTTCAATTTGTATATTCTTATTTAATTCGCTGCTCCCGTTACCATCTCAAATATCCCTGTCATCATACCAGGGCAATCTATTATTATGTACTATACCATGACGTAAATGCTATGTCGTCGGTTTCCAAATTATACTAAGAGCATACGGCCCTCGTCGTTGTCTTCTGGACTCTATGGTGGCAACTTGAGCTCAGTTAATTCCACTGGCGCTTCGTTCTTGGTCTGGTGGCCCCGCGATGTAGTGTATAAAATTCCTCCAAACTCTTCTGTTGTGTGGTGTTGTGTGATGTGTAATTGTTTATGTTAATTTATAAGATATAAAAACAATAAAGTATTCTTTGGTTCAGTAACATTTTCTACGCCCATTAATTGTCGCTGGCTACTTACTCCCTACAAAACGGACACCGCCTTTACCGATCGAGCTCTAATATTAATTTCAAATACCAATCGTATAGATGGCAGTCCTGTGCGTATTAATTAACTGTGATAATAAACAATTTGATGGTAGCGACAGCGTCCCTGGCACACGAACCTAATACGATCACAATGAATTTTGGAATCACCGCAAGATAGGTACAAGAAAATGTTGAAAAAAAAACAGAAGTTAGTTGTTTAATGTGAAGAGAAGCGTTGGTTGATATTTGGAAAAGGAATCATAAAAATCAATAATATACATCATAAATACATACATAAAAAATCAATAATATAGATAAATTTATTAATATCATCATTGAATAATTTACGGAAGAATCTTTAAACAATTCTCTCGTTGGAACGGCAAATTGAACTATAGAAATAGAAGAAAGGAAATTAGGAAAAGGATACACAAACATACACATATTTGTATAGTTAATTCTTGTTGTAGTGTAGTCTAAATCTTGTTTGTAGTGTTTTTTCGAAACCTATAATTATCTACTTGGCTTTTGTATTCAAAATTGCGTTTCTAAATATTTTCCACTACATTTCGGTCCGCGATTTTGAGTTGATGATTTCTATAAACGCAATCAACTATTTGCTGGGCACATAACACTGTTTAACAAGTTTTTTGTCCCAAGCACTACATGCTTCATTCCCATATACGTTTGCATGCTGAAATCAATTATGTGTTCAGAATTTCTCCTTCACCCTTAGTTTTTATGTTCCAGGATATTCGTTTATCCACCTAAAATATGCATGCGTAGATATGCAGTATAAGAGAATATATCTTTTGACGTTATTTCAGTTGTCGGCTAGAGCTCGGAACTGATCAAGCAGCATGCAATGGTTAATGTTTGGACATGCCTTGACGTGTTAAGAGCTGCATTTCCCATTCCTAGATAGCATCTCTTGTTATTTCTGTTCTGAAACGAACTTCACTGACACCAGGAAATAAAAATGTCATTGGTACCCCACTTGTTGATCCTCAAAACAAATATTTGCACATTCAGCTTGGGTTGATAAAAAACTTTGTTAAAGGTATGGATAAAACTAACAGTGGGTTTGCAAATGTGAGGAGTAAGTTCCCTAAGATCAGTGATACTAAGGTAAAGGAAGGTATTTTTGTGGGATCCCAGATCGGGCAGCTACTTCGAGATGAAAAATTTGTTGCGGCGCTAAATGGAATTGAAAAAAGCAGCATGGTTGTCTTTTACGGAGATTTGCGACGGCTTCTTGGGAAATCGTAAAGCCGAAAACTACGTAGAGATTGTTAACAATCTACTGGCTTCATATAAAGCCATGGGTTGCAACATGAGTCTAAAAATACAGTTTCTTGACTCCCACTTGGACTTCTTCCTTAAAAACCTTGGAGCGTCAGTGACGAGCATGGCGAAGATTTCACCAAGACATTTCTCTCATGGAGAAGAGATACCAAGGTAAATGGAGCCCTGCTATGTTGGCAGACTATTGCTGCACGCCGAAGAGAGATGTTTCTGATGCAAAGTACAGCCGAAAATCATTGCACATTTTACAAGTAAATATATCACTTTGTACGTTATTTTTTCATGATATTATAATATATACTTTCACAAAATTTCATTACTTTGTCACTCTGAAACCCTGGCTGATAGAAAAATTCTGAAAACAGATATGAAATAAATGTAAAAACTACTACCAAGTTCACCCTGTACCGGCATTACACTTTACACATCGCCGTATTGACGCGCCATGAGAAAAAAAATATATAGGCGTAGCTGAGGCTCGAAAAGGAGAAAGTCCAAGTTGTTAAATAAAAAGGTAAAAGAGCATTAGCTTCGAGACAAACGAAAAGTGAAGTTGTTCGGTTGCGCCTGGAATTCGTGAGAATATTTTTTTCTTGCTTCTCTACACGAGCATGTGTTCTATAAGCAATCGCGATCACTTCATTCATGGCTCGCCTTCTTTAACAGATTTACGAGGTCGCTTTACTACCTTCATTTATTTTTGCAAGAGAATGGATCTACTTACCTTATTAGATGCGATAGCGAACTCAACAAAATATATGAATGTGTTTTTAAACAGTTTAAACAGAACGTATTAGTTTTATACATCACTAAACCTGGCGAAACCTAATTCGAAACAAGCACCGACATCATTATCCGTGAATAACTATATTCTATACTATATACACGCTAATTTATTCTCAAATTGAGTATCCGCAGGGTACGGTGTTTTGTATTTCGAAGAAATGTCGCTATTTAGGGTGAGAGAAAGTTATAACGTAGTATATACATGATATACCAAGAGACATTAACGAATGAGTGTGAACGCAGAATATGACAGAACTAAATTATACCGAGCTTTACTTCAGCTAGTCCGTGACGCCTCGATACTTCGGGTCTAAAAGGGGGGCTCAGGTGCTTGTAATAATTTATAAAAGTGTTCATTTACCAGGCGATTCGTTGAGATAGAATTTGTAAATTATAGTTATACGCAGATATAGGAGATTGTATGTTTACGTTCTAAGGATTGTTAGCACCTCTGGCGATGGCGCGATTTATGTGCGGCTGTTAGTAATTATTGTCAGTTTAGTGACTAAAGGAGAGCCAAACTGCAGGGAAGATAATTAAAGGACAATTAAAATGTTACTATGGAACGATCATTTTAGTATTGCTATGATCTTTCGTTGATTCGTATTTTCACCATTTAATCCTTCTTAATTTACCCATAGCAAACACGCTGTATCTGATCACTCCTCACATTACCATAAATTGATTGGTTCGGGACACCGCGTTTTGAGATTCCCGTTGCTAACCGTGTGAGCCGGTAATACGGTATGACTAACAGGGGAGAACACCTTTGCAATTGACTATCTGAAAAGCGAAGAAACACAAGAATTTTTATTAAAAAAAAGATCTTAAACGTTAACCTACGAGGTGTGTAAATTAAATAATGAGACTGACAACGTAGCGTTTGATATGACAACACGGGAACTACGGAACATGAAGGGGCGACAAGTGGACACTGTAATACGCGTTTAATGCAAGTTTGCACTCGATCAAGTCATTTGGTTGTCCGTTGTCGTTTTTTCCGTGAACCCGGTTTCCTTAGTGTGTTCTACAAATGAAAGACATTAATTTCGAGCAACGATGTGCTATCAGGTTTTGCTTCAGACTTGGGTAAAGTATAACAGAAACTTTTGCAAAACTTCAGCAGAGACAGTGTTTTGTCAAAAGCCCAGGTTTTTCGGTGGTTTAAGACATTTTCAAAAGGATGAGTGTCGATGGGAGGTGAGCCACGCAGCTGAGACCAAACATCAAGAGCGATTGGATCCTGCATCATGACAATGCGCCTTGTCACAGCAATTTACATAAACGGTTTTTTATATCTGTGACTCCTCAACCTTCTTATTCACCTGACTTGAGTCCTTGTGATTTTTTCCTCCCCCCAAGATTGAAAATTCATCTTTTGGGACACTGGAAAACATTCAAACGGCTGTTACCGACCAGCTAAAGGCGATTCCAATATTCGAGTTCCAACACTGCTATGAGGAATGGAAGAACCGTCTCCAACGCTATGTGGCTTCCCAAAGGAGTTATTTTGAACGACAACGTTCAATTGTAATTATATTCAAATAAAAATATTTAAAAATATCAGTCTCATTACTTAATTTACACACCTCGTATGTACTCATTAAATAGGATAAATTAAAGGGTGTCCAAACTTGACGTTACGATTTAATTTAATAATAGAACAGACAAATACTATAAGTAGAAAAAGGTTGCGGTTAATAATGAAAAATGATATCAGCACTTGCTTCTTTGGTATGCTAACATTCTTTTCCCTAAATTTTGGATTACATTTTCGCCTAAGTTATGTCCAATTTCACAGATGGAACTAATAGTGTGAACCTCAAACCGCTGAAGAACTAGCGGTTTGAGGATCGTCAGTGTAAACTCTTTGTTTGTTATTTGTTATCAGCTCCTCCAGAAATTATTCGATCGATTGTTTCATTCGCTGTATGACAAGTGGCACCATCCTGATGAAGCCACATAATCGGGACATCCATACCTTCGGTAATCTTTAGCGAAGGAGCGCTAGAATTGCATGGTATGTGGCGAAGAAAACCCAAGAGAAATGATGGTACCCTGAAATAGTTATTTCATATTATTTCTTTCAGAATGAAGCTGGTAATGCGGTTACTCTAAATGGAGCTCGGTATAGAACAATCAGAACAAAGTATTTGTGGAACGAATTAAATAATTTGTTGTGATTGTTCTATTTCAAGCTCTATTTACAGTAACCGCATCACCAGCTTCATTCTGAAAGAAATAAGAATCAACTATTTCAGGATATAATCATTTCTCTTGGGTTTTCTTAGCTACATACCATGCAATAGTAGCGCTACTAGTGGCTAAAGATTATTTTTTGGAAGATTTCTTGCATTTTTGCTAATGTCCAATTAACAAACGTACGGCGTGACAAGTGATCGTTTGATTTTAATTCTTGAGTCAACTGTATCTTATAAGGTTTTAAATGAAGATCTCTTTTAAAATGTTCGTCTGTTCGGACACGACCATTATAAACATGTTGTCCGTTAGTTTTTACTCACCGAGACTCTTCATATTTTTTAAAAATAAAATCTCAGTATCTTCAACAAGTGGTGTATCCGAAATACGTACGATATTTCCTTGCAGTTTCAGCAAATCCATTTTGATAACAAGTTTTTACGATAAATATGCGTTTTTCAATGGAAAAACTTGATGTGACTATAGTACAACATTTAACAAAGTTAGGTGTAAATGTGCACATTTAGGCCTAGGTATTTCCCGCTCCAAATGACAAACTCGATCATTCCATCATTCATAAATAAGATGTGCAGGTTCGTTATTCAAAATTTGCTAACAGTTATTTCATATGTAGATTTGCGAGCAGTAAAATTATACTCAGTCGGTAAATTAGATATCCTTTTTGGCCTATAAAATTATAAGTCCTGTCGCTGACAATTAATAGAACTAAAATATGTTACTACTAAAATAGTTTCTTAAATACACGTTAGATGCAATACACATGTCAGAAGATATTCCGGAAGGAAAATAATACGAGGGATGCCTTTTATATTTATGGAATAGGTTTTCGACCTTTTTGACAGCATACTTACTCAGAACATTTTGACGTACAAACGATATTTGTGTTAAAAAAAGGACGTATAGTTGTTGTTTGGTAAGAGAAGCATTGGTTGATATTTTTGCGGAGAAGGTGTAGAATACGACAGGTGAAATATTTGCAGTGGCAAGTGGTTTACAGATAGAAAACTGAAAAAAAAGGATTAATTTTAATGACCATGTTTTCCATTTTACTAAAACTGTGAAAAAGTAGGTGTGTTCAGAAACGCCCCAAAAATGTTTTTTAAAAAGCTAAATAGCCGTTTTATATGATTTAATTTTCAATAATGTCAATTAAATTTCAATCTAGTCACTTTGAATTGTTGTTTTTTTTCTGATGTAACAATCAGACCGCTGCCTGAGATCTTATAATTTTTGTGGTTGGTACTGTTGCGCCGAGTTGGTATCCTTACCAGTTAGAAAATGTTGCCAACTTTGTCGATTTTTCTTCAACTTCTTTGTAAAGTCTGACTAGTAGAATTATTTCGACAAAAGCTTGTGTTTTTAATGGCAAGTATATAGTATTTCTTTACAGGACCTAAATTGAGGAACGTATCTACGACAAGTAGTTCAACTTGAGCTATCTGTAAAGTAAATTTTCGATTTTAATTTAATTTGAAGTGCGTCTATGCTAATCTTGAGATGCCATTATTTCATTCAAACGATATCATTAAATTTTAAATCAGCAATTACTCTTTCTAAAAAATTTATGTAGAAATCATAAGAAACACATTGGTGTAGTGAAGTGCCGATGCTTTCAATTTTGTTTTTCTTATCTTATCAGCGCTGGTCGTTTGAACAACTAGCTCATAACCAGCTCTAAAAAGACTTGTGTTTAATTATCTTTTTATTATTAAGCTGGAAGTTTGTTTTAGACGATGTACGAACGTATATATAAGTCTTTTTAAATAACACGCCGAGTTTGTAACTTATTTTAATACGATTTATTAATAAGATAAAGATATTAGAATATAATGAGCAGAATATGATGAATTGATGCACGTTTCAATGGGTTGCCTCAGACACCAGTTAACACTGCAATTTACAAAGTTTATTATAACCTTGTTTTACTAATACATGTAGCACTCACCACTAGCAACGATCGACTGCCCGCCTGTCGCCAACCGCCCTTAAGGTGAAGTTAGGAACACGCGCTATACGGCTGATCCTACATATATATGTATGTGTGTAAATCTTTGGATGTTTGATGCTTTAGCATTATTCGCCATAAAAGAGAAAGGACGAAGTTTTAGATTTTGTTATTACGAAAGTTTTGTGAAAAAGCCGCTATTCATTATATAATTGCGATAATTTCAGACAGAAAATGAAATGTGCACAATTCGTCTTATGGTGTAACATAATTAATCACTGGATGGTTAAGTCGGCTGCGTTAAAAGGTAGATACGTTTCCAACTATATCTTAATAAATGTCGAAATCAATTAGTTTATCTAGATATTTTTCAAACTGGAATCGAAAATTTCGCAACGATTGGCAAAGAGAATGAAGCAATTATGAATTATAACATAAAATAGCAGTTGCGTCATGGTTGCTTTGCATCTTGTACATACATATCAAAGACCTACACGAGTAAGTGCGCCATCGTTCGGGTATACATAGGTATGTACATTGCCTTGCTAAAGTAATGTCTCCCTCATTAACAGCGAAAATATCAAACTTACTCTCCCAACAGAAGAATCGAAATACTGGCCACACTCTCAGACTTAAAAAAATACAAATCATACCTACCCATTTTTTTCTGTGATTTAGAATAATGTTATGTACTTCAGGAGACATTGCAAACCGTAATTATTATCTTCTATCAAGTCATAATGTAATCGTTATGACATTTGCAACATCTTCAGACCTTCTATACTGTGTATAAAATGATCTGTCATCGTATATATCTATTGGATTTCGTCCCTCTATAATAAGAAACTTTTGGGTTACGTAGAATATTTATTTGCCCTTGTTGGACCTCAATAAATTCACCTGCAATATCTATTAACCATGAGAATCCATATTTTTCCTAGGATTAGTCAATAAATACAAAATTATAGCTAGGGACATTCTGCCCGCAGGTCTTTAATCTCCGTGTTTGAAACCTTTGGTCTGGCGATGCATGTTCACTCTCCCACGAGATTAACAAAAACTACTGCCTCCATTCTTGACTATGTTGTGTCGGATTTCTCTCCGTCCATCGTTGAGTCAAGGGTTTTTAGTTCTGGACTCTCTGATCATGAAGCAATAATAGCCGAGTTAGCCTTAAGCACCAAGCATGTCATCAAACCTCGCAAGCTAGGTAGAATATTCTCAAATGGTAACTTAAATTTTTTTTACAATCTGTGCTTGTCAACCGATTGGCGATGTTTATCCAAGAACACAGAGCTCAATTTTACAAACCTGCTTGGTAAAATTGTTCACGTGTTCAACAAAGCCTTTCCTCTGAGAACTATCAAACCTAAACGCCATAAACC
>JARFOC010033569.1:0-27865 GCA_031763485.1 Osmoderma eremita
ACCGGTATTATGGTATTACCCTGTCCTGTATCACTAAATATGTTTGAGGTTAGATAGATGGTTGAAAGAAAACGCTCCATACCGTTCGTTTATATTAAAAACTCTATCTACTCCTTATATCACTCCACTCCCACTCCAAGAAAATCCACTCTCACTCTGTCACAAATACTCGAACTCACCTTAAGTTAGCGTCAATTCAAAAGCGTAAGCATACCGATTGTACACACTATGAAATCAATATTAGGATGTGTTGTGTAAACTTGGAACGCGATCATTTGCAGATCCAAGAACAAATGGGTGGATAATATGTTATTACCATTTTTCAATAATTGAAGTATATTAATATATAAAACCAGGGTTTATTTACTATGTGTGTGAATTGTATTGTAATGATATTAAAAGGTGAACGCTTTAACAAATGCTGATACAACTACTGGTTGCTATATAGAAAAAGAATATAGGTACGCTCACGTTCCATAAAAATTATACTTTATCAAATTACCCACATCTTCAACATTAAGATAGTAACGTGATTCTTTCACTGTTAAAAGTGCAAATATTCTCAACAATATTAAAACAGTAAAAGTGATTTGTAAATCAATTACATTGTGAGGGCCTGAAATTTAATACACATGGATTTGTAGTCTCATTCATAAATATATACTTTGTTTGATGATATAGTTTATTAGGTCCCAAAAATTACCTCCCTCATATAAAATATACAACACAAATTCTATACCTGTCAAAATACCTATTAGCACCGTGAATCGATATCGACACACTTTTGTAAATTAACAGGAACTTTTCGTAGTCGCCTTTTTGATGATATTGATAACAGAAGGAAATCAATGGCGGATTAATACTTTATGATACAGGAAGTTTTTGTTGCTGTTGTCAGTCGACTAAATTGAAATCGAATATTACATATAATCCGAGGATTAAATGTATTTTTGGCCTATGCACGTTCCGTCAGCCCCATTCTAAATTTTGTAATTACGTTCTTTCCATTGTTGTCGCAACTGATTTAGTTTTCCATTTTCTGGATGATATAGAAAGTGGAAAATATTCGTGTAGGCCGCTCTTTAATATTTTAGATTAACATCGTTGTGAGTGAGGACGCCTTCAATAATAAATGCGAAAGTAATTTACTATTACTTCGTTAATGAAATCGTTTGATAATGTGTCGTGTAAAAGGTTTGTGCTCCATTGGTAAATTTGTATGGGTTATTAATGAAATAAGGTGTAGTAAAATAATGTAATAATTTCTGTTGCATTAAGGTACACATTTTTAAAGACTGATTTTTGTAAACAAATTTGCAGCTTTACTGAGATAATAGAACAATAGCTGATTCGGTAGAATATTACCAAAGAACAAGTATAAAATTTTTATTGAATTATTTGGAACTATATTTACTTAACATTAGTTGGTTGTTAAAGGCATGCTACTAATAAGAGGATTTAAAAATAATTTCTATTTAGTTAAAATTGTTGGGATTGTGGTATGTTTGAAGATTTATTTATTTATAAGTAATAAAATATCATATTAAATAATGGATAACACAGGCCGACAAATAAAAATGTTTTCTTCTTCTGATATTTTTTTTTTTTCTAGCTCAGTTCGGTCTAAATTTTACGAATATGTCAACAGTGTTTCTCTACCAGCTTTTGTTTTTGAGTTACAGCTCACTACCCGCTCTTACCAATTTTGTTTTGATTTTTATGTTTCGATGGACGCTAAGATATATTTTCTTGCTGTTTTAAATATGGCTTCGCAAGAAGACATTGTTTGCATAATCCTGATTGTTTTTGCTATATTTCTAGCTTCTGACATTTTAGCATCTCGTTTAAAAGAAAAAAAATTGTCTTAGTCCAGAAACCAACATTACTTTTTATCGCACCCGAGAAAAGAATCTATATTTCTCTGAGGAGAAGGAGTTAGTCTTTTGTAATGATATTAAAGGTATTTTGCAACAGATGGGTTTAAAAAAATACCAACCTAGTGATTGGCGCCGTTTTATAGACACCAGCAAAAGAAGTCTAAAATGTGTTTTACTCGATTACAGTAACAAGTATGGATCTATACCTATTGCACATTCGACGATTTTGAAAGAAGAGTACACAAATATTTCTAAAGTAATGAAAAAAATTAGGTATCGAAACCACAACTTGGCCATTTGCGTTGAGGTCAACTTCCTTCTAGGTCAACAAGGTGGATACACAAAGTTCCCTTGTTTTATGTGTCTCTGGGACAGTCGAGACAAGCAACACCATTGGTAACAAAAAGTTTGGCCGGTGCTAGAGGAGGTTATAACGTGCCTTTAGTTAGCAGAGATCGTATCATACTTCCACCACTTCATATTAAACTCGGCATAATGAAATAGTTTGTGAAGGCCCTTGACAAAAGTGGCGAATGTTTCATTTTTCTCTCGCGCAAGTTTCCTGGATTAAGTACCGAGGAATTAAAAGCCGGTATATTTGATGGACCACAAATTAGGCAACTCGTGCCAGATCCCGATTTTGTCAAATCAATGAATGAAGTCGAAATGAAAGCTTGGCATTCATTTGTTTTGATTATAACTAACTTTCTTGGGAACAAGAAGTACGAGAACTATATTGACCTTGTTGAGTGCATGCTATCCACTTCTTGCACTCACATTTGGAGCTATTCCCAGGAAATCTGGGCGATTTTTGCGAAGACCAGGGTGAAAGATTTCATCAAGATATACGGACAATATAAGAGCGTTATTAAGGAAGCTGGGACTACCATATGTTGGCCGACTACTGTCGGAGCTTGAAACGAGATCAATCTGAAGTCGTTCATTCAAGGAAATTATATAAAAGATCATTTCAGAGTGTTGAATAGAAATTAGTAGTAATTTTCTTGTATTTTTAGTGAAAATAATAAAACTGTAAATTGCAAAAAGTAAAACTGTAAGCAATTATCTAGTATTTTTTTCTCACTCAGAGGTCTAGAAATACTCAAGAACAAAAAAATGAGGAAAAGAAATTGGTGTTGACCAGTGTAATTAGTTGGATGGTTAAATTTTATTTCATGTGCCAAAATGAAAGAGGTATTTTATCATGTTAGCCAATGTTACACTAAGAAAAATAAGAACGCTATTTCAACACTTTCTACAGTGTCGAATATTAATGCACTGCTACAATCATTACACGGTGAAACGCTATATGTTTAAAATAATCAGTTAATATTCGAGTTTCTGTGGTTAACACAAGAAGGTTGTCCTTTTAAAAAATATTATAAATTTTTTTGTTAACGTAACACTATAAAATTTGGTTATTATATTCAAAAGTTATTCCGCCTGTTTTTCCGATACAGGTCATTAAAGAAATACAAATATTTCATGAACCATTTAATATATTTTATGTAAAACTGTGACATCCTCACATTAACAGTCACCTATTCGAACTTGCGTATAATATACAATTACCTTCACTCTGATAGTGTCGTTCTAAGAACAGGTTTGTTCTCGGGGTGATACGCTTAACATTACATTTTTCCTTTGTGGTGCTGAGGATGGCAACTTAGTTGCCGAAATGCGTATTCAGAGTTCTTTACTCAACAAGGTGGTAAGGGGTATTTTTTAACTTAAATTTATTTTAAGCCACCGTATCCTATACCTAACCTACAACTCCACGACGTTTAAATCCATACTCAGGTTTCATTTATTTTATATTTTAATCCATTTTTTTGCTATTGACGCGACTTTAAGAAGACTGTAATAGGCACATTGTATTAAGTGAATTAAATTTTGTAAACCTTTATTTAGAAATATTTTTAATTATCTATATTCTATTATTAACTGGATTATCCGTAACTTATTTTTTTTCATTCAGGCAATTTTCTAAACAGACTATAGTAGTCATATTGTATTAAATGAATTAAATGTTGCTAATCTTTGTTCCCAAATATTTTCAGTTGTGTGCATTCTATTATTAACTAGATTTTCCATGTTACATTTTTGTTTCCCATTCATAGATAAAAAATTGTCATTTCTTAAACACGTATGTATATTTTAATTCTTTTAATAAATGTTTTCGGTACTTTAATTTGCTTCTTTTTTTCTGATTTGTCTTGCACACAGGATGCACAAGCGTTTTGTTTATCGCTCAATTGCCATTACGGTTGAGAGCAAAAAGAGTTAAAGAGAAATATGAATAAGTGCAGAAGTGTTAAAATAATATATCCAACATTTTTGATATAACAGGCAATACTGTTGAAACAACAACTCTAACGTTTTCAATCAATATTTTTTGTATTTATACCAACAATAAGCAAAGAATCTTACAAAACTGAATATTATTGAAACAATGAATACCAAAACATTACTATATGTCAAATCTATGACCTATATATGTAGTTTTAATAATGTCTAAATGTTGAATAAATACAACATACGGTTGCATTTTCAATATTAAAATATTGTATGAATGTTGTTCCAATGCCAAAGTAAAAGCCGAACGACATAGGGCTTACAGTTTTTAACACTAATTCAATGTTAACATTTGGTTAAAATAAAAATCTTAAAAGCCTGGACGAACATTTTAATGATTTTATTCGAACTAATATTATTTATGGTGCCCGCAATGAAATTTTAACAACTATTCCAATGCTAGTTTAACAACTGGAGCTCATTGCTCCTGCTTAAAAAGAAAATAATATTCAGTTAACTCATAAACGGCTAACTGAACAATTTTGTTCCGTCAGTGCATAAATAAACCATAACAAAAAGTTGTTTTAGAAGTCACAATATTAGTTATTTAGCAAATTCTGGAATATATGTTAGAACAATATTTTTATACCCAAGGTACAAACAATTTTCAACAATAAGTAAAGTCAGTTCAAAATTTAAATGAAAATTGATAAAATGTATTAATTATTAGGTCACTTAATAATGGAGAATCTATCATTTTATAAAGTGGCAAATAAAATTGGTATTTTTAAAATGAATTACAGTGTTTAGTAAAACATATGCATTTTATATTACATATCCTATGTTAATAAGTAGTTTATTGATATGATTCTATGCTTTATATAAATAATAGGAGGAGCCTTTCTTTAACCACTTTTGATTATAGTATTTCTGGAACGTGTGCTTGACGTTTGTGTAGGTGTATTTTGAGCATGAATTTTTAAATTCGCAACATGCGAGAAGTGTTTTTTCTTAAATGTGCTAAAAATATTCGGGGTTTTGTGGAACTGCATGCTGTACGTTCTAACAAGTTAGAGTCAATTCAAAACCGTAAGCATACCGATTGTACCCATTATGAAACCTCATATTAGGATATGTTGTGTAAGCTGGATAATGCCAGTTTATTTAATACGATTTCTATAGAGTATTTCCCTTGCGCCTGCAAATCAATAATCAATAATTTATATATGTGATGGTTTCTTCAAATTTCATTATTTATATTTTAGTTAGATTGTGTATAACAATCGCGTATATGTTATCTATTTTTTACATATATACATATGTAGCAAGATCTACTCAAATTTTTGATATTTATATAGATCTACCTACAAAAACATCTTTTAAAAACTAATCTAGCTGCTACATTGTCAATAACAGTAGGAATTGTATTATCATAAAGCATAATAGGGATCACATGAACTTCATTAATTCATTTGCTTTCCCCACTTAACATCATAGTTTCGTTTTGATAATGACTGGCTCTTTAAAATCAATAATTGCCCTAAGGAGGGTATAGCATTTTATTTTAAAATAAGATGAATGTGTTCTATAGTATAAAAACAATGTCCATGCATAGACATGCATGTTTTAAATAATATTGTATTTCATAGCTTGCCGGAAAAAAATGCCTTTTGGAAATGAAAACCAGAGAAAATATTATCCACATATTATTATCTATATGTATCACTTGCAACACACTGCAATACTTATTTTTATGATTGACCATGTCAGACGTTATCCGAACTAGATCAGCGTAATTAATTGCTTTGATTTATATATTTAGTGAATATTACAGTGCAAAACCAGAAATAAATTTAAATAAAAGTGTCATAATATGTTTTTTCATTTAATAATGTACCTAAATAATTTAAATAATAAACTTGTTTTATATTTGAAATGATATAATTTTGAAAAAAAAAAGAAAATTTTGATGATGAAACTTGTTAGGCTGATTCATATATCTAATAATTTGAATTATGTTAATAACAATAAAAACAAGCTAAGTTTGCAATCTAAATAAATTAATCAAATTTTCAAACTTATTTATTTTTATATTCATCTCTTTCGCTATTCAAATAAGCAAAAACATATTTAATTTGAACAGTTTTCGATTTCTCAAACATGCTTTACTTGAAATTACTGTCACATTCCAGAGATAAATATAAAAATAAGATAAAATTCAAGTTACAATTCCGTGTCCGCCGAAGCAAGCCATGACGTGAGTCGCCATTTGCAAACAAAACACACTCTCCCGTGTATCGAAAATAAAATCGATGAACGAATTCTCTCCTATCGCGGGAGTCGCGAGAGGTGGGAGCGACGACATTCAATCACAATCCCCCGCAAAAACCACAGATAAAAGCTCTACCCGAAAAAAAGAGAATACCGCGATATGGCTATAGAATGTATGTGTATGGGACCGATGTATAGCATCTACCGGCGAACATCGTCCTCGAGACTGCGAGAGCTCTCGGAATCCGACAAAAGCTAGCGCGTCCTAATTAACCAGACTTGCTTGTAATTACTGCCGGCTACACTATGGCGTATAAATGAGAGCGACGCCGCGCGACGCTTGCCGACGAGGACGTCGTTCGCGGCGGCGGCGTCGCCGTCGGCCATATTGGCCATGCGCGTGGCGCTCCCTAGTGGGAGAATACGTACGATATACGCAGCGTTTTCTTAGTTCCTGCGACGGACGACGCTTCTACACGCGAATTCCAGAGACACATCCTCTAGCCGTCCTTGTCCGTAGCATTTGGCGAACGCGACGGGGGAGATGAAATCATTTGAACTGGATTTTATGTTAGGATGGAAAGGCAGCGTGGAACTCCTGCACACACACACACACACACTTATACACGTATATATAAGATGATGTGATACAAATTCAACATGCCATCGTCATTCGCCTGTTCTCCGCTGAGCTGATATGGTTTGGCATTTCCTTTCCTATTCCTTACACCGTCCAAAGACAAACGTTACGAATAAAGTTTTTAAATTTTACTTTATGGGTTTTTATTTTCTTTTCGTTGTGCGTTCTTATGTATCTTATAACTATTCTCTGTCAAATTAACATTACTAACTTTACACACTTCTTATTTCTCGTTTCGTTCTTATTAGCATCAGAAATTTTGTTATGCAAATTATTTCCTAAACTCCAAACACAACAAAGTATAATAGGCGAAAAGTGTTGATTGTTGTCGAATGAGTTTTCCAAGAGGACCCTGAAATCAAGACAGAAGGTAGGATTAATTTTTGTGTGCAAGTAAAATGTATTATTGTAAATAACATTAAAAATTAACTATTCTAACTTGCTGATTTTAAAGTATTACAATTGCAATAACATTTTTTGAAAAAAGTATAATTGTCTGTGTTTTTAAAAAAGTCATATCTATTCTATATTTAAACTGATTAAACCTTGAAAACAGGAATCCTAAAATTCTTTTTGCACAATTATAACAAACCAAATATTTATTTTTACCAAAGCTAGTTGGTGCAGGTTTAATATTGCTGTTGTTTTTTTAAAACTTTTTGTCAAAATTTCGTTATTAATCTGCTTTTATACTACTACCAAAAGAATATATTTTGTGTTGCCACGTATCCCCAAACTCGAAAAAAATTCCATTGTTCATAATTTTCACTAATTATCCATATGGAATACCTTGATTAATGACGCACGCGGAAAACAACGTATTGTATACGTATTTAGAGTATAGTCGTCACAATCGCTCCAATTAAAACACGCCATTAATCGAGACCCCGCGAGGACATTGACACAGTTACACAGAAGCCCAGAACGTCACCGGCTGGCGTCGTTAATTGAAGTCGTTACCGCGAATAAGTCCTTGGATGTTGGCGTAGGTCGCGTACGGCAGCGTCGAGACGCAGACGTCTGTCTGGCGCGTACTAATCACGGACGGACGGACGACTAACGACCAATCAGAGAGAAGATCCAGGCGTCTGTATATACGCACTTAATAACTTCGGGAATGTCTTCTTCTCACTTTCATTTCCTCTTCCTCTCGTAATTCGCTTTCACTTCGGCGAGAACTTCGGGTGTGTTAGTATGTGTGTGTGTGTGTTAATTCAGTACGTCTGAAACTTAGGTTCATTTGTTTATGTGATCGATAAAGAATCTTTTTGTTGTCTTGGTCGTTCCAAAAACAGTTGCTTAAGTGAATGATTTATTGAAATCATTGCCTAATTGCTAAATATAACTTGATATAAACCAATTTTAAAGCTATATTTTATTAGAAGTAGTTTATATTAAAGCTTATTTGCGGAGAAATTCGAATTAATGTTCAATATGTCAAGAATATTTTTCTTCTTTTATCTATTTTTTTGCTTTGATAAAAACTGTACTGATACATAAACAGGAAGAATTTCAAAAGCTAATTTTAAGCAATTAGTTATTGAGGCGTATAGTTCAAGTATTCTGCAACGGCGCGGCGTACAGCTCTGTGAGATATAGAAATATCTAATTTTTAAATTTATAAAAACTTCGTTTGGCTTTAATTTCGTCTGGTAATTAAGCTGTTATAAGTAATCGTTTTTTTGGTTAATCTAAGTAAGGTATATTATAGTCCTTTTTAAACCTTCTCTCATAGATGTGTGTTTTTATCTATTTCTAAAAATTAAATTTTATTTAAAAAACAAATACTAAATATTCAAATATGTGAAGCCCGTACACTGTTAAAATATTACGTGACCTAAAAATATTTCTTAGGGATGTTCTACCAGTTAGGCCGATCAGTATTGAGATGGGCATCTCCGGCAAGGTGAAAACCTTACTTACATATATCTCTGGAGGAGCTCCAAATTGATATTGCATTTCGTGTTATTGATACCAAATCCTATCGTAATTAGATTTGTTATAGAATTTAGAAATTAGAAGCCGTAACAGGCACTGCCGACCTTATTACAATTGTTCATATCATAATTGTTTAACATTTATTTTAGCTTATGGTGTATGTATAGATACTTTACATTTTCTATCAAAATTTACTGTTTCTTTATCCAATGGATTTTTTAAAGTTACAATTACGTTCGATAATTTTAAGTGGTTGAGGCAATGCACTTCAAGATTTTTACCTTGAATAATATAATATATAGTTGACATCAAACAGTTTAGGTATTTAATATTGCACATTCCACAAAAACTGTATAATTACGATGAATGTGACTCAGTTCTAAAAATATAATATGGCAGCTACTAATATTTTGTGAAATTTATAATACCTTTGTATTACCATTCTAGTTAGCAAATGTTTTCTTTGATTGGGAAATTATTCATGTTCTCTTGACAGTTAAGCAAAACATGTGGAGACTCTTTTAATTAGCTGACGTATATGCTTTAGCTATTAATTCTGTTCTTTCTGGACACAATACCGCTCTGATGAAATTGAAAACACAACTTTTAACATGGGGACTATATTGTTGTACATTGAAATCATTGCATTTCTTGCCACACGAATTTTATTATCTAAATTATTTGAGGCATACACATATTTATCCTTAGAGTTTTCCAGGTAGGATTCGACTGCATTTAAAATTTTTAATACGCTGAGAACAACTGTCGTGTTTCCTTGAATAAAATACATGTTATTCTTAATTAGTGTAAAACAACAAATGATAATATTTTACATACTATTCTCTATTTTTGAAATTTATAACAACTGTGTATTATTATTTTATTTATTAATTCTGTTCTTTCTGGACACAATACCGCTCCGATGAAATTGAAAACAGTACTTTGAATTTAGGGACTTTGTTGTTGTGCACTGAAATACCCTAATATCATTGCATTTCTTACCACACGAATTTTATTACCTAAATTATTTGAGGCATACACATATTTATCCTTAGAATTTTCCAGCTGGGATGAAATGAAAATATTTTCCATACTACCCTCTATTTTTGAAATGTATAACAACTTTATATTATTACTTTATTTAGCATCTATTCCATTCCTTAATTTTTTTTTATTGAAAAACGATCCAAAGCTCACCTAAGCATGTGATACTATTCTAATTAACTAACGCACTTGCTTTGTATATTAACAATTCTGTTTTTCTGGACACAATACCACTCTGAAGAATTTGAAAATGTAACTTTGATTTCAGGGATTTTATTGTGAATGTATTGTGATATATTGGAATACCCAAACAACATTGTATGCCTCGCCAGAGATCTATTAAGTTATTAGAGGCAATTCATTTGGGAAATATTGGGTATTTAAAAATGCATTTTAGTATGATGCTGGAAATTCAGTATGAAATATAAAACTGGTTAGAAATACATCCGTATGTACAGTAGGCAGGAATAACTGTCGTGTTTCTTTCAATAATATTTTTAAACCATCATTATAATTATCTAGAAAAGAGTTAGGAAGGATAATATTTCAGGTATAATAGGGAATACAATTGGAAAAAATTGCTGGTTTTATTCAAACTTTAAATTCTTAGTTTAAATTTTTGGTATACCGACTCTGCACTAGAAAGATCTCTAAAATTAATTAACTGATATCTTTAACTGAAATTTTAACAATCACAAATTTAACGATTGACGGCATTATGAATAGCAAAAATTATTTTTGAATTCTAAATGGTTAGGCACAAATTTAAAAATGCTTATTTGGGAGTAATATACCTGAATTAATAAATTTAGAACACTTATGTATTTATTTACACGTACTGAATTTGTTAAATGTGCTTCAGAATTCATTTGTGGAGTAATTTCATAAGAAATGTTTTTTGGGCCAAAGTCATATCCGGTGCCGGATTAAAGCTACATTTTATTAGAAGTAGTTTATATTAAAGCTTATTTGCGGAGAAATTCGAATTAATGTTCAATATGTCAAGAATATTTTTCTTCTTTTATCTATTTTTTTGCTTTGATAAAAACTGTACTGATACATAAACAGGAAGAATTTCAAAAGCTAATTTTAAGCAATTAGTTATTGAGGCGTATAGTTCAAGTATTCTGCAACGGCGCGGCGTACAGCTCTGTGAGATATAGAAATATCTAATTTTTATAAAAACTTGGTTTGGCATTAATTTCGTCTAGTAATTAAGCTGTTATAAGTAATCGTTTTTTTGGTTAATCTAAGTAAGGTATATTATAGTCCTTTTTAAACCTTCTTTCATAGATGTGTGTTTTTATCTATTTCTAAAAATTAAATTTTATTAAAAAAACAAATACTAAATATTCAAATATGTGAAGCCCGTATACTGTTAAAATATTATTAAAATGTTCCTAACGATACAATTTATTATTGTAATAATCTGTTGTAATGAAATGATTACATTGACCATGTGCCTTATCCGTATTAAAACTGCAATGAAAAAAAATTTGGGATAACGGCACTATTCCATAATATTAAATATTTGCTACATTTCTATATTTTTACAAAATTGTTCGTGAAATCATTCCCGTGTATTTCAATTCACTATAAATTTGCACAAATCATGTATCATTTTCATTTAGTATATTACACGAGCGACGTCTGCTTTTTGAGTTCAGGCTGACAATTGTGGAGTACAAGCGCGCCTGATGAGGACTTATAAAGTCTAAACTAGTTGCCTCAAACATCACAGTAAATAAATAAAGTAATTAAGAAGTACCTAGCAATTTAATTTCATACTATCTTTTTAAACTCTTTCGAATATTTTCAAATTAAAAAAAAACTAACCACTATTTTCACATCAGTAGGAAATCATAAGATGTTATGGTATGAAGTTAAATTGCTAGGTACTTCCTAATTATTTTATTTCTCTATTTTGGTGTTTAGAATACAATATCTATTTGACAACATTGATTGGTCATTGGAGAAGGTTAGTCTGCAGTATTCAGGCAAGGAATAACCATCAGTGATGTCACTCACATATGCTGATAAGTTCGCGCTGATTGTTGTGGAATACAAACACGCATGAGGAAGACTCAGAAAGTCGAAACTAGTAGGGTCAAACACCACAGTAAATAAGTAAATAAAATAGTTTGGAAGTACCTAGCAATTTAATTTTATACCGTTGAAACGCAACCAAATTATGGACATATATATATATATATATATATATATCAGTTATTATATTTGCACATTTCACCAATTATACTTCAGGTTTCCTATGCGAAATTGCCGTATTGGGTGATATTTTGAATTTGCATGTTCCCTTACATGTATTTTACTGCTGCAGATGTTGTTTTACCAAGAAGTAGGTTAATGGTATCGTGAGCATCTCTAGCAGAGCTGTATAATACTTACGTATAATTGTCAATGTATAATTTAGAATGCAGAACTCTATATTGTGGCACTATACACTTACATGTAGCCTCATTTGGAAAAGTTACAATCATTACATATACTTTGTTAACGATAGAGTTGTTTCCTTTAAATTTAGTTTGAAAGCCACTTAAATTAAAATATATTTTCCCTAAATTATATTTGTCTAACTAATAGAAAATATCAGATTAGTTGAAGTAATTTAATTACCACAAAGAAGATATTTAGATAAGAAAGTTGTATTAAAAGTTTAAAGATTTCCCTTTTGCGCCATGAAAACAACTTAAACATATCAATATATTTCATTTAAAACATTTCTTTTTTATGTTCTGTTTCCCACACACACTTAAGCATTTAAAACAAGGTAGCAGTATAGCAATTTTTCCGTAGTTATGCAAGCATTAATAAAATCATTTAATTTAACACAGTTACGTTTTATTCTAAATAGAAACAGAAGTTAAATTTGGAGTTTTATGGGCTATAAATAGGTGTATGTCTTATCTTGATGCATCTAATATAGGGCATGAATTACACAAATAAATTAATTAAACATAAGCTTTCGGAGGCTCATACTGGACAATATAGTGTGTAAACAATAGCTATATTAAATTAATTTTGGATTGCATTATTTTTTTTCATCTCCTGGAAACACTGCACAAAATTATATCCAAAGTTACTAACCAAAAACAGCCACTTCTAATTTAGGAATGAAGTACTTGTTTTTGTTTATGGGTACCATGAAGAAAAAAACTGTAGATAAGATAATTGTAGATACTGGATAAGATAGTGTGTAAGCAGTAGTTATGTTAAATCAATTTTGGATTGCATTATTTTTTTCATCTGCTGGAAATACTGCACAAAATTGTATCCAAAGTAACTAACCAAAAACAGCCACTTCTAATTGAGGAGTGAAGTACTTGTTTTTGTTTATGGGCGCCATGAAGAAAAAACTGTAGATAAGACACCAACCACCTTATAAATAGTGAAAACTGTAATAGAGGGTTCGAAATTTGATACACCTACACTTAAAGCTGTAACAATATGGTACAAAAAAACTTACTAATATTACCACTGGAACACTGTCACTGTTTTTAAAACAAAGTTGATATTAACAGAAAGGGTAGGAAAGGTGGTGCATTTTATTGCACTTGACCTACTGTTCAAACAGCGCTATCACAAACTAAACGATTTAAATTTAAGTTTACAGCGTCGGGGTATCGTCAACCGTGAGATAACCCTTTTAAGGGTGTGGCTAAAAAAAGTGAGAGGTGGGGGTTCATTATAACCCCTTCGTTAAAATTAAAATTTCAAGGTTCACCGGTCGTAGGTACGGATATAGTATACCCATCTGCATAAGGCATAAATTACCGAACCCGAAATCAAAAAAAAAAGGAACACGGGGAAGAAAGGGAGGATCGCATCGCATATGCATTATAATGCAGTCCGGAAACTACCTACCACTACCCCTACCGGTTAGCTTGAAAAAAAAATGTAATTTAGCCTGAATAGAATCTTAGAGAGGTCACCCTTTTAACATACGGAAAAAAATATGATATAAACCATGCTCTAGTGGAAAAGAAAAATGTGTTTTATTATTAAAGGTCGCCACTGACAATGGGAGGTTTGTGTGTTATGAGCATAAGAGATTTGTGTGGCCCCTTGTGTATGGGATGAAGGTTACACGGTGCTCTAAAAGGGTTGACGGTATAAAAACGACGAATAGATAATACTTCGTTTGGAAATACATCGTTCTTTTTTCTTTTCATCCGCCTATTTATTCAGAACCAACATCGGTGGTTATTACCATATGAGATTACTTCCGATTCTTTGTTTCATTTAATTGTAGGCATGGACGTAATACTTGGGAAAACTCTCTGCTCGCTTGGCGTAGTTTAATTAATGGCAATCCGTCTAAATAAAATTTTGTTGAGCACTTGCTTATTCATTTAGATAGAATAAAATTACTGCGATCGAATACATAATTTACCTAGACAGCTTCGATTACGTAGACAGCATTGAACGCATAATATTGTGGCTATCTACATTTTTCCCATTCAAATGTCTATTGATCGCATGTTCTACTGATGCAATAAATTGTCGTCTATCGCGTGTGGCATTTTTATTTACATTGTTTCCTACTTAGTTGGAAAAGATGTCACCTTACATAAATCAGCACTTGAGATGATAATATACCACTGCTATCTAAGTTTATGGGCGTTTCTTCGTTGAAAATTTAATAGTGCTGCAACATAATTTTGATTATCTGGAAATTGCCATTAGGGTTAAATATATTCCTATTTCTTTTTAAAACAATTAGAGTTAGGACTTAGATAAGGCATCTCTAAGGTTAAATACAGGTAGTCTTTACTTAGATATTAATACAAATACTTTCGTTTGTGTTTGTATACTGATATTAACATGTTAACTAAAAATAAATTACGTATATCATAGTGGTTTGACTATTTTATATGTGTCTTCCCTTGTTTCGTCAGTTATCACTTAATTTTAGTTTGCATTGCATATGCTAAAACGAGATTATTATCTATTTCCATCGTTATACCTATTCATGATCCTCTAGAAGCGAGGTCTGGCGGCCTATCCACTTAAAATATTAGCCTTGTAACCTTATTATTATATACTTCTACGAAATTTCTAAATGGTAAACACCTTGCTCTGTGTTATGTATTTCTCTATTTCCACGCTAATACATCTACATAATCACCTTTTTAATTCCACGAATTACGTACAAGATGACGTGTGAAAAATAACGGAAGGGATAAGTAATTGCCGGACATTTTTTTCCTACACGAATATACACATATATATAACATTTGCATTAAACGTTGAATTGATGTATGTGACGGGGAGTATTTTAGAAGCAGGTGCCCACACTTCCGTCTTGACCGCCAACGGATGAGTTATCGGGCACCGTCTACCCACATTTCATTATCTTAGAGATATCTGAAACGCCTGCGTACGCATGGTGTTTGTTGTAATCTAAAGAATATAAAGACGGTATCTTTTTTAGTAAAATTTAGAGAATGGAACTTTAGTGTTGAAACTATAATGGTAGACACGTTTGCAAGAATTACTAGTTCAGCATGTTAGACTTAGACACTAAGAGGACAAAAATCGAATACGAGGATGGTGAGATGAAAAAGGGAAGGAAGGAAGATTATTGCGAAGAAAGCAAAGGGGCGAATAAGGGGTGAACCCTTGAGTAAGATATTTGAGATACAGAGTGTGAAATATCTCCTATAGACGCTCCGTGGTTCGTCCGCAGAGATACGACTGCCAGATGAAGGAAACATCGACAACCAGAAATTATGAAAAGGAAAACTAAAAATGTAGTGAAGCACGTCCACTGTTCGGGATACCGCAGTTTAATTATTTTTAAGTATTACGAAAAATCTTTATTATTATTTATTTATTTATACATATTATTTTAGTTGGAATAAAATTCTTTTTATTCGACCTGCATAATTAGCTTATAAATTTGGGAAAATCCATCCGTCTTTTTAAATATGTGCAATATCTTTCGCATACCATCCTAAATTGTGTTAGTAAAGCTCTTGCCTGATATTCCTTTGTCATTACTTGATAAAGACAAGATTTTATTATTACCACGTTTATTGTAAATCATTCTTCTTGCCGCAGTATTGTTCACAGAAAAGAGATTTCCGGCCTCTTATGAATAGATTAGGAATGCTGTAATCTGTATATACCCTTTGTTTCCTCACTTGTACATATTTTATTACCATCCCACTTAATATTTTAAACCAGGGAAATCCCAACTATCATTGTAGGGAAAAAATCCTTTCAGCTTTCACTAATTTGCATATATATTAATTCACCAGCTGTGATTTTACCCCAAAGTTTATATTCTCTTTAGATCAAAAAGAGATTCTTAGGAACAGTTGCACTAAGATCTAGCACCAAGTGACGTGTTTTAATTTAGTAGACGAAGTTTGTGTAATTTCATGAATATATTGTGCTATCCTCGTGCTAAGTGTGTTGATGTATAAATATCTTAGCACTCGTAAACCAGCCTTTAACTGTCACCAAACAAATACCAAGAAGTTATACGGCCGTACAACCCCAGACAGGTGATACGGTGAGTGGTAAACCTAACGAAAAAGAAGAAGAAGTTTGCCAAATTTCCGACATCCAATAAAGATTTGAAAAATATTTTATATGTTTGCAAACTTTTTTCCTCGTGAAATATTGGTGAATAAATTGTTCAGTCATATTAGAAACATCAAAACTGCCAAAAACCAATCAAACCGACAATGCCATTATAGGTCCATGGTAGGAATCACCATATCAAGCAAAAGCAGTGAAAGGGATACACGCATTAAAGACGGACCCGAGTTTCTGCCTACCAGGCGTCTTCAACGTCCTTCTGAATGCTGAACTCTGTTTCATCGTGAGAGAGCTTATTAGAAACCATCCAAATCGTTGTTCTATGTCCGTATATATTGCACCTCTGCTTTTTTAAAATATAGGGAACAGTACCTACAACTCGTCAGCAGTCCTAATTTGCGATACAATAAAAAATCCAACTCGTAACCGAAAATTACCCCTAATTTGAAAACTACCCTTCAGAGATAGGTGGACACATTATTAGCCTAGATAATGACATTACCCGCTAATGCGTTTCAGTAACCGTTAGTTTTAATGGTTCTTAAGATTTTGAACATTTTATTCAAATATAATTAAAGATGAACTAAATATTTGTAAATTTATTACATACACACAATTATATTTCATGTAAATTAGTATTTGCTACCGTAGTCAATGTTTGGAGAAGTAAATCAAGGTATTGGTGCAGGAATAAATGATATATTGGATCAAGGATTGGATTAAATTTTTGTCATTTCATGTATTGCTGTAAAGATAACCACTTTAATAATAGGTTTGGCAGCCTGGACAGGAAATGGTCGGCATAAATGATCAGAAATTTGTTAAAACGTGATAACATATTGTGGCTTTACGTAGTGAGAAGTGTACAGGAAAGTGCCATACAAGAGGTAAGCTTAATTAAATGGGTGTATCCTTGTATATGTAATATGTATTGCGTATGCAGCTGAATTTTGCATTCAATAAAAGTGTTTTCATCAATTATTTTTGCTTATTTACTTTTATTTTGCAATGTCATGCAAAAATAGTGTGAAAATTTGAATTAATTACTATTACAAATTGTGGGTATTCTATGTTGGTTATCAGTTGGCCTGTCTGATGGTAAGTTCACCGGTCGGCACATGATGCCGGTGATAAGTCCGCCATAAATGCCTACAAAATTTGCTGAGTATTATTTGTTGACGAGTTGGCGTACGTCGTAACTTAAGCATATCAGAAACAGCCATCGTTACAGTTGGATACCTAGTAATAGCTGCACATTTTTCCCATAGCACATTTTGTGGTACTCTAGGAAAATGTGCTAGCTACAGTATAGTTATTTACTTTTCACTAAGGAAGAAATAATTAAAAATTTGACCAAACATGATTTCAAAATAATGATGAAATGTACGCCAAGAACAATGCTTCTAAGAGATAGTTGGTTGTAACACTGCCTATATTCAGTTTTCCTTATGTCCTTCACTACGTTTCCTACCTCATAATTTCGTCAATATCAATACAGAATACATATATTTGTTGTATAATTTATAGATAGTTTCTGAGACTATACTTACGCTATAGAGTGTTTAGAATAATTAGTTTATTTTCCCTTTTTAAAATTAAAATTAACAATAGCAGAAGTTATCGATTAATATAACTTGCTGCATAGGAGTTTGTTTACTGATATGGGTGTTAGCTTTCTATACCCAATAAAGGAGTTCTTATATCTACTCTTTGCCTTGCGTGCTAGTTCGTCCATTAGTGCTATAAAGAGTAGAGGACTGAGTATACCTCCTTGTCAAACATCTTTCTTTGTTTTGTTATCTATTGTTAAACCTCCAATTCTTTCAATGTTTTAATTTTCTGCGTATATATTTTTTATCACTTCTATTGTTTTATTGCTAGCGTTTCTTGATTTCCACACTTCCCATATCTTTGGTCTCGAAAGCTTTCTCCAGGTCAATTGTACCTATGCATATTGATTTGTTTTAATGATTTTTTCCGTTATTTGCCTTAGCACAAATATCCATTCTTGGGTAGATGTTCTGCTCTGCAACCTGCCTGAGTGTCTAGGAATGTTGGCTCAAGATGTTCTCTTAAACGTGTAAATTGTTTCTCCTTTCTTGTGGATGGGGATGATTATTGCAATTTGTCAGTCATGGCGTATCTTTTGTGTGTTCCATCCTATCGATATGATTTTGTGTAGTATATTTTTTCCTTCTTCTCCCATAAATCATTTCTGGTTTTATGGCATCGAATCCTGCTGCTTTGCCTATTTTTAAACTGTTCATGACTTTCTCACCTTCTTCTAATTAAATTCTTTCTTTCACCATTGTATGCCCATGTGGGTTTTTTAGGTTTTCGCCTATATTTTGGTTTTGATCTTCTTTCTCGTTTTCTGTTTCCCACAGTTCCATAAATACTCTTTCTAGCGATTCAATATTTCTTTTTCCTGTGTTGTCAGCCCTTCTTTACTTTTCCTTTCTTGTCTCAGGTTCCATAGTATTCTATATAATAGTTTAGAATTCCATTATATAATACCTGCTTCAACAAAACAGAAATAAGTAAAAGTACAAAGATTAAGGTATATGAGTCAATAATAGCACCTATACTTATGTACTCCTCCTAATCATGGACTCTAACAGAAGAACTGAAAAGTAAAATACAGTCCTGCGAAATGACAATGTCGAAAAAAATAGAAAGTGGAACAAAGGTAGATAAAATAAGAAATGAAGAAATCAGAGGGCGTTTAAAGATAAAAAGTATAATTAACAAAATCGAGACACAACAATTGAGATGGTTCGGCCACGTATCTAGAAAGGGGGAAGAAGGACATTCAAAAATTATTTGGGAAACTAAAGTAAAGGACAAACAGGCCAGGGGTAGACCAAGAGTTACGTGAAATGAACGTATAAGGAAAATCTTAGCAGACAGGGGCATTGCATGGACTCAAGCGAAGACTATGGTAGCAAACAGAACGCAATGGAGAAAAATAATTACCTCTACACCTCGGGTAGAAGAGAAGATGGTATGATGATGATTATAACTTGCTAATTGCAATTTTGCGGCGTAGTAAATGCACACATGCAATTTTATTTTCTTACCTTTTTGCAAACAATCCTTTTTAAATCTATGAAAATAGAGAAAATTGAGATTACGTCAATGGCATTAGATAACCGACGCCTTACATGTTAACCACACGCAAGCTTTACAAGAAATGGCCTGGGCGTGTGTACTACGTACAATAATAGTTGAGAAGATTAAAACGTCGGAAATGAATTTAAAGGTCTTTGATCTATATCGTATGGATTTAGTTTTCAAGTTCATCGCTTCTTTCGCGATGTTACATTGCCGTAAAGAACATAGTTTCTCCTTTTTCTCATTTTTCGCGTAGCAAAAGACGTGCAAAAATTTTCAATCCAAATTACTTTTTCGGATATTTGACTGAACCCAAACTTTTTACGTATATCTAAGAATATATCGGTATGCGTATATCAAGGCGAATAAATGAAACCAATTTAATGTCAAAACATTGATAAATGAATTCAACCACAACGTCTGCGAAATTGATGCCAAGGAAAGCAAGGAAAAAAATCTGGAGCGGCATCTTCAAAAATGAACACTAACATGTTTTCGCGTAAGCCCGAACTCCCTACGAAGTTCGTTAGCGATTCTGAATGAGACCTCCTCGTCTTACAGACGTTGCTTCTCTCTCTCGCACCTCACACCCTCTTCCAAGCTCATTCATTCAGGCCACACGGTACCGTCTCGTCCCCTCTACACCCCTCATTCGCTCCCGTTCGTCGTTTACAACCCAAGGATTCTTCGACTACTACTAGTACGTACTTTCCCTTGCCCGTGTTTTTAAGAGATGAGTTTCCCATTTTAAAATTAAAGAGCGAACGGCGCGGCGGAAGGAAGTGTAAACTAGACCCTGACCTACAGAGAGAGAGAGAGAGGCGAGCCAGAAATGAGCACCCGGAAAATCGAACGCGAAGACGTCATAGGCGCGCTTACGATTCCACGGCCTTCTCAAAAGTTTGTGCCAACCAATTTCTTGGGCGGTTGATTTTTCGACGACGGTGCCGCGGGTTATGTAATGAAAGTGTTTAAAATACTCGTGGTAATACTTTCAAAGTTTTCTTTTTCTCTCCTTAAGATGTTCTTGCACGGAAAGTTTGACTTGTTCGATGATGCTCACGAGTCAAGGTGCCAAATTAAGGAGGCCATTTGTTCGTGTTTATGCTTGTGCTGTTTTAGAAGTTGACACGTTTTTAGTTAACTACCAGAAATAAAAAAAGTAACATTAACACAATTGTTTACTGATGTTTATTAGTTTGGCAGATACTGGTCGGAGTATACAAGTATTTAGTACATTTTTGGAAAGAGTAAAAGGAACCCAAAACAAACTGAAATTTGTCAACTTCAATAAAAAAGTACCCCCGTGTCCGCTGACTCCGTATCCGCGGTTTCAATTATCCGCGGTTCCACTTATTCGCGGTTCCACTTATTCGCGGTTCCACCTGTTCGCGGTTTGATAGCGCGCAAAACGATCACACGCTCGTTAACCTACACGTTCCAACATTAATTTTGTTAGTTCTTTTAGAATTACTGGGGAAGATAGTGTATGTCTGTTATCCTATTTAATAAATTCGTTTAAAAGCAAGCATGTGGGTTGTCAAATATTTTACAATACACTTCGATTACGTAAAGTAATGAGCAGGAAAGAAAATACTCGAGCTAGTTTTTCCACTGCCCCCCAAACTGGAAAATTTACAGCTACAATACATGATAAGGTGTTGTTTGAAATGGAAGAAGCCTTGAACTTGTGGGCGAAAGACATGCCACGAAAAAATATTCCCATTGACGTTAAGGTATTACAACAAAAAGCGTTGATCCCACATGAAGACATGCAGTCAACAAGATGAAATAGAAGAGGAAAGAAAGACATTTACAGCAAGTAGGGGGTAGCTGTATGGATTTAAAACTCGGCTTAATCTAAAAATTACGGGGGAATCTGCGTCGGCTGATCATATAGCTGCTGTCTCGTTTCCAGGATAATTTAAACAAGTTATTGCTGAAAACGATTATCATATTAAGCAAATATTTAATTGTGATGACCTTATGTGTAAAAAATACCCCATCAGACTTATATTCATAAGACTGGGAAGAAAGCACAAGGCTTTAAAACAATTAAGGACATACTGATGTTGCTACTTTCTACAAATGCAACTGGTTATATAATTCAACCTGAAGTTGCTTACTGAGCACAGAATCCCCATGCTCCTAAAAACAAAGATAAAAGTTGTCTACCAGTTCTTGAAATGGTTTTCTTACCACCTAATACGATCTCTTTAATGTATCCACTTGATCAAAGCATTTTGGAAGTCATTCACAATTGCTGATGCATTATGTTTATCAAGGGTGCAATTGACGAATTGAAACCAGAAACGATAGTGGCATGTTGGAAGGATATGTGTATTGATATTGTTCGTAATTCTGCAGAAATATTGATGAACAGCTCATAATGATAGTTAATAGATGGTGAAGGGTCTAACGATACGACATTAGAAGAACTAAATGATTACATAGACGTACAGCCACCTGGTGCTATTCTCACCAACGAGGATTTGTAAAGTATTCCTCAGAAGAGAGCCACGAAGAGCATAAAAGTCAACAAGAACTCCCATCATGGCCGCTTGAAAATTTTTCTGCAATATTTCGAACGATCCAAACATTAAGAGAGCAGAAACAGATTTTGAGCCAATAATGTAACACGGCATAAAAATTACCCTCACTCCGACAGAAGGTTTGAAACCGTTGCAAGATCTCTTTACTGAAATGAACAGGCAAAAACTTATATAATAATAATGTTCGTTCAGAAATATGTGACCAAAACGTTTTGTTCAAAATTATCCTTAATTATATTTGGGTGGGCAATGTCTACCCCGTCACCCCCGACGAGCCGCCACGGGTTTGTCAATATCAAGAAAGTATGACAGTATTTTTCTTTATCTACCTTGATTACTGGGGGCATCCCTCAAGGTTCTAAGGTTCTAAGGTCCTATATTGGGTCTAACTTTGTTCTTGATATATTTGGCGGATATGCCTGACAACACGTTGTGTGTTATAAGCGGTACACATTCATTTAGTACCTCTGGGGAGTATCGTAGATGAAATCCAGACGTAGTGACCGATGACTGTTCCTTTTTTGGAATTAAACACAAGTAAATCAGCAGCAGTATGCTTTAAGGATAAACTAAACGTGGGGAATTATTTTAATTTAAGTGGTGCCCAATGTAAATAACTAAAAATGTTTATGTATAGTCGCAGGTTTCCATTCGTGGTGGGGGTTAATCAAAAAACTCAATTGTGTTTTCATGTAGTTTTAGATCTGTGTAATTAGTAAAATCGAATAATGTCGATTTTACGGTATGAAGTACTGTGTCCTTGCTTGGAGATCCTCCAAAAAATTTATCCATATGTTCAGGGCACAAAAGCAAATTATAAGATGTTTACAAAGAAAACCAGCAAATACCCCATGTCGCCTATTATTCAAGAATTGGATATTCTATTGTCACCTCTATTTATGTGAGTTTAGCGCTTGAGCGAATCAAAATATGTATAATTCCTCTTACCAAAAAACGATCACTGCCAAAACTTTAAATGATTTGTCACAAAACTACACAATTAGAAAAAAAGAACCCCGAAACATAGGCAATAAGATTGCCAAATTACATCAAAAATAAATCAAGCTTCCAGTAGCATAAGAGTGGCCCGAATGGGTTCTTTCTTAATGTGTCGCTGTAATTGTGTTGTTAACCTTGTTAGTTTTTGGCAGTTTGGCTGTTGCACGTGAATGTAATTTCTATTTTTCAATTGATTAAATTGGTCTTAATTCAAAGAGAAAGTTTAATGAAAATTTTTCATTACTATTTCATTTTTAATGTTAATTAAATTTTAATATTAATATTATTCAATACTTTGCTTAATTTGAAACGAACCCTAAATAAAGTTTATTGTGCAGAGAGAAATATAATCAATGCATAAAAAATGCAACGTGTTTCCTTAAATCCACGATGCCTGGAAGAAGTTTAACATAATAATCTTTTAAACTAATGTTTTGAGTCAATTTTACTCCCAATATCGTCCTCAATATTTCTTATTAGGTCACATTTTCTTCATCGTCACCCGCTCTATTCAGTTGCCGACAATTTACTTTTCGCCATCATTTTTCCCTCGGTGTTAGTCATTTTCCGTTAACGCCTCTGTTCTTAACACGGTCCTCGGGCTCGAGAAGGGTTTAAAACGAGAATCATCTCCATAAGCGGAACAGAGCCAAGATTGCTCCAGCAATCTACATATTATGAAGAAATATAAACTGTAATAGGTAACTATATTTCAGAGTATGTGTGTGCATGGCACACTTAGTATTGATGCAGGGTTGTTGCGGATGATCGGCATGGCCGCCCCCAAGTGAAGCTGGTTACCATGGTAACGTGTGCCAGGGCTGCGCCACTCATGCCCGACCCTTATATGTAGGAGTCTGTATGTGATGTGAGCGAATGTGTGTGCGTATATCACATATGAACATGCATACACTCTTTCAATAACAGAATCGTACACAAGGATATGTGGAGAACTATTTGCATAAATATTTAATACAATAAAACGTAAATTTAATAGTATGAACGTGGAAACATTTTTAATATAAGTAAAGGGAAATGTGCATTCGGAGTATTTTAGGATAGCAGTTTGAACGCTGTATAGGAGACCGTTCATAAATATATGAACGCAATTATAATATTGTTATTAGAGTTTTCTCATATAGGTCGCACCACATTGTAAGTGCTGTGTTTAACAGTTATTATTTACGAGTATTTTGATGTTCTACGATACCTAGGTACTTGTGACAAAAACGATAATCCGCATCTATGTGTATTTAACAACTACCCACTAACAGAAAATTAATTCGTAATTGGTTTTGTTATTGTATTAGATGATTTAGTATCACTAAAATTTTAGGATAATAATTTATTTAATACATAGGATGGTAAGTAACAATTCTTCACGTAATTAAGACGATACATTATCGTAGACTCCTATTAGGAACTGCGGCACGTTACTCACACTTAAAATTAAAACCCTCCATGCACATAAATATATACAAACTGTACACATATTTCTGTTCTCAGCTGTATCGCTAGATAAAACTAAAAATAGAGGTATTTGTAGGTGGTTATCTTACCAAAGCTTCATTAGTTTAAATAATTTTTACGTTTAGGGTAAAGTACAACTACAATTAAAAGCATATACACAGGGTGAGTGTGGCAAAGCTCGATATATCCGTTAATATATAAGATATCAAAAAAGAAAGTTATTTAAAGGTCTTGTATACACAGTCTGAAATTTTCTTTTGCAAACATAGATTTTTGGTATTAGTCCACTTTTGTAACAAGGTGAAATTTTTTCAAAATTGTCAATACCCTGTATTTTATATCATAAAAAGAAAGAATAGTTTAGTTATTTTCATTTTTATTAAGCACTCTCTATACTTAAAGTAATTAATTTCTAAGATATTTTAAACTCTTTTTATAAAAGTGAGATTTTTAGAAATTATTTTAATATAACGAGTTAATCGTGGAAAAATGACAGTAAGACAGTCTTAAGCATTTATTACTAGCTTTTACTAGATTATGTAATTACACCACATTTTTCGTACGTTCGTCAAAGGATCTCGTATCTATACGATGGAGCTTCGTTACTTCACCCTAGGTTAATACACGACCATTTCCTTGAAAGATGGACAAGGAGAGGGGAACCAATTGAGTGACTGGCTCGATCACCTAGGTTCACTAAAATTGACTTCTTCATATGGGTATATGTAAGAAAAAACTTTGTATAGCAAACACCGCCAACTACACGAGTTGATATGAAAAACAGAATCAGAAAAGCATTCTCAAGTATTAATTAAGAAATGTTAAGAAACGTAAGACAATCGCTTGAAGAACGGCTGCAATGTTGTATTGGTGTATATTTTTGAAAATTTATTATAGAACTACATTGTAAACGGTTGGGTTAATTAATTGAATGTTAATCATTAATGTAAGTTATAAATGTTTATATTTTGTAGTTGTATTAAACATTAACTGTCATTTTGCCATGAAAACTTGTTATATTAAAACAATTTCAAAAAATCTCATATTTTAAAAAGACAAAATATCTTAGAAATTATACCTCTATACTTTAGGTATAGAGAGTGCTTAATAAAAATGAAAGTACCTAAACTATTCTTTCTTCTTATGATATGAAATACAGGCTGATCCAGTTAAAATAATTAAACAATTAATGTATTTGAGTTTTGACTCGCCTTGTATTCAATTTTCTGTATTTTGAAAAAAAGTTACTTCCCTATAAAAGTGAGCCAATGTAAAAAATCTATGCTTGTAAAAAACAAAATTTAGCCTGTCATTTGCAGTATACAACACCTCGAACTCACGGTGATTTGCATATAAAACTGATCATAACTTCTGAAACACACTGTATAATGCAATGGAACTGTATATTGGGGGCATGAGGCATGAGCTTAATCTAAATCTGAAATAATATGTAGAGTGTTCCATTTAAGAAAATGTGTGTTTGGTTCACCCTGATGATATGGAACTTCCTGTATATATGAAAACAATTTTAAAATGTTAAGTTTAAGACTGTCTACAATTTTCGTAAATAACTTTTGTTGATATCTTATACGATAACGGATATATCGAGCTTTGCTACAAATAATTCGCCCTGTAGGTCATTAGTGTTAATCACATAATCAATAGAAGTCCTATAGAGAGGTAAAAAATATAGTAAAATCAAACCATGAAGAGTTTGGTATCGGACCATTGTATGAATTTCTAAAAGCTTTATTGTAAATAAATACACTTTCATAAACATCTAATTCGTGAACTGACGAAACGTTTTTTAAATATTTTTACATTCTAAAGTGTCTAAAATGCCCTAAATGCCGTTTACGACGAACATTAATAGGTCTCTTTGTTGCCCAATGTATTTTTTATTGCAGTTATAACAAGTTATTTCATATATTCCAGATTTTTATTCAATCCCAGATTTATCCTGTCGAGTAAAGACTGTTTAATGTATTGTAAGGGGTAATCCTAATTTGTTAGGAGAAAAGTTATTATATTTGGTTATTTGAAGAAATGTAATGTTTTTTCTCCTTAGGTGATTAAGGCTGATATACCATAATTTTTTATTTAAAGGTCGGGTGATTAGCCCCAATGATACATATAATAATACTAATGACATCATCTAGGAACCCTAGATAAAATTAGTACCTCTATTTTTAGTAATATCCTAATCTGGCGTTACTGCCGAGGAAATAAGTATACAATTTGTGTACATTTATGTGCATACATTGTAGATTTCAAACGATTATTTAAATTCACTGTAACTCTTGTAACAGATTTAGAAGCACAGATTCTTCTTAACTTTCGTTAAAATTCCTCTTTCTTCAGGAACTTTTAACAGTTTTCTAATTAGATTTCTATGCATATTCTTGACCGATTTGCTCTATTTATATCTTTATCTACGTTCAAATCACTTCTCTGAATAATTTCGCTGATAAGCTTCAACATATTGCTTCAATTTTTCTTTTGAAATAATTTAATGCCACTTACAGGGACATGCCCTTCCGTTTTATTTGCATTTTTTTTTAAATTAGGCTACACTTCCAAAAAATCTGATCTCCACAATTTTGTAATTACACTGGTCAACAAAATTTCAGATTAATTTTGTCCCACGAGGTAAAGTGCGTGAACTTGGTAGTACTTTTTACACTTATTTCATATCTGTCTTCAGAATTTCTTTATCGGGCAGGGTTTCAGACTGATTAAGCAATTAAGTTTTGTGAAAGTTATATTATAATATGTGTACAAATCATGAAAAAATGAGGTGCAAAGTGCTATATTTACTTGGAAAATGTACTGATACATGACTTTCGGCTCTACTTTGCATCAGAAATATCTCTCTTCAGCGTCCAGCAATAGTCTGCCAACATAGCAGGGCTCCGTTTGCCTTTGTATCATCAGCACTTTCATCGTCGTTTAGTGTCATGTTGTGTGGTGGTTTAGGCACAGGTAATTCCGGATTGTGATGTACTGGTCTTAGTGCAGATTGAATATTAGGATATTTTACAATATGTTTGGATTTAGAAGTCATACCACTTATATTTGTTAGACAAAAATAGCAATCG
>JARFOC010033577.1:0-27857 GCA_031763485.1 Osmoderma eremita
CTACACACACATATGTCTTGTTTCAACTTTTAGTCAGTCGATGAACCAGTTTGATCTTCAGATGATGACGAATCTGTGGAAATCTGCTTGAAAGTGGTTTAATTCAAAGAGCCGTTGCAGAAACTCTCAACCCGTTAAAAAGTGTCTCCTATTTGTGGTTGAGCTATCAGCAAACCAATGATATGCGTGAACGTCATACAGGGCGCACAAGAGCAACTCGACCAATTCATAACAGATACTTGAGACTTCGTGCATTAAGACACCGCAACATTGCGGCGACAGAATTAGTGATTCGACTTTAGGACACTTGTGATGTGTTAATAAGTGATCAAACAGTAAGGAATAGACTTCATGCAGTTGGTCTTAATGCCTGTCGTACTCTGAGAGTTCTTCCTTTGTAAAGAGGAAATCGCGGAAGAACGTTAGAATTGGCGCAGCGACATTTAAATTGGGATCAACAAAACTGGGGGCCTGTTTTGTTTTTTGACGAATCCCGGTTTGGTTTGCGGCCAGACACAAGAAGAACGAGAGTGTGGAGGCGTCCCGTGAATGTAGAACGATTAGCTACATCGGAAACTGTTCACATCTTCCAAGACGGTAGCGTAATTGTATGGGATGGAATATCTCTTGGTGGAAAAGTCGACCTCGTTCCCTTGGATCCGTACTTAAACGCCATTGACTATTACGCCATGAACATTACCCTTCAAAACCATCTGCTGCAAGAATTGGTGGACATTTTCAACTCATGCACGACAATGCGCGTCCGCATACTGCAGGTATCATTCGGGCATTTCCTCAAAACCACGAAATTAAAGTTTTGCTATGGCCAGCGCAATTACCTGATTTAAATCCCATAGAACACGGATTTGCTGCAAAGAAGCATACTGCGTAAAATCTAGTCTTTGAAACAAAACAACAATTGCATTAGTGTTGATTGTTATTGTTTTTTTTACATAAGTTTTGTAAAAGTGTAGTAATTTTGAAAATTATTCCTAAATAAACAGACATATTTCATTAAGTATTCTTAAGTGTTTCTAAAGGAAAACAAGTAATGATGGCCGACTTATACCTTCACATACAACAAACAATAATTCACTGTTTTTTTAGTACCTGCGCTCATTTCATTTCCTTTCGTTTCAGCGTTTTTTGAACTTCCAAAGCATCCCAAGTTTCGGAAACATTCGTTTGTCCATATTTAAACGTAGATCTTGTTGCCTCAACCAAACGGACTTTTCAGTGTAGGATTGATATGAAATGGTTTTGTGGATATCCTGAAGTCATTGTCAGAAGATTGATTTTATTTAATGCATTTTGAAAATGAAGGCACAACTTTACATTATCCAGATATTTCGAGCGTAAGAAAGCAAAGAGTTCTTGAAAATATGGGAAGATGTTTTGCCAATCTCTTCTCGCGCTACCATCTTTCAATTTATAGGTACAATTTCTTTTACAATAAATTGCAAAGAAGACCCTACAATATTCTCTTTTATTAGTTACCAGCTTTATTTCTGCAGATAAAAATGTTTATAAATACAATTTAAAGAAATAATCGATTGCGTGCACATTATTAACTTCATAAATCATGTTGCACAACGTCTTAGTCTTGTGTCATTATAAAACCATGTGTTCTAATTGGGTATCATTATCCTTGGTAACATTTCTGGGATTGCTAGTTTTTGTATTAGTTATTATATAAGAAGGCGCATACGACTAACATAAATTATTTTGGTCGTTTAGCATCGAAAATGGACCCTTTCACTCGGAAATCGGAAGACGATAAAACATTCTTTATCTCACGCCCCGCAAATAATTAGTCCATTAAAAGTCGTGACTACCGCACGTAGAAACCGAGTAAAAGGCGTCAGTAAAGGACGAGAAAATCAACAGCGCTCTCATATGAACGTATGTACATGTGTGCAATTGACAAACTTTAAACTTTACGGTCTCAAATTATTGAAAGTTCTTTGGGGCCTATCCCAAATGGCAGACACCTGGGCGTTTATCTCATTCGCCGTAACGCGCTAATTTATTTAAACGCATTAAAATTGACTTTAATCCGGTTGTTTGATGTTATTCAACATATTAGCGCCGTAATGAGACGTGATAACTTATGTAAGGTATATCTTGAATTTAATATGCATGTATGTTCACATGTATGCCTGGAATTTATCTTACCTCGTTCCTTATTAGCACGTTAACGTGTTCGGTTGCTTATATGTCAGTTATGTTTAAATTAATATTTTCCTTATGGTTTTTTTATAGACGTAAAACCTATCCTTTACACTTCCGTTTTAATCATACCTGTAATTTTTTAGAAACGCTATATTGTCAGGAGTTTTCAGTGTTTCCTTTTTTAATTTTAATGAGACTGTAATAGTAATGGCCCCAAATATTTTTAAATTATCTGACCATTTTATTCATCAAAATACTTTTTGCTACTAGAAGAAGAAAATAGAGGAAAAAGAGAGAGGATAATAAGAGATACCGGTACGAAAAACTGCCTCCTTAAGATGCTAGTTTACATATACAACCTGCACAACTTAACCGAAAAATTCTAACCACAAACACTTTTAAAGTAAAATAAAAAGTCGACTTCTTAACCTTTGTGTCTACAGCCAAAAAATAATACTTAAACATACCCCCAACATACATGGGTGTCCTATCCATTTCGTAAGTTTGGTTTTACTTTTTCATGTTGGTATCGGATTCTTCTAGGTAAAGAGATTATATAGTATGCATATGGATATTGATATTATCAATGCCTTGTAAATTTACAGGCCTAATACTTAGAGAGGTGGTACTGTAAACAAAAGACGTACGTTTGTACCAGAATTTTTGAATCTAAGAGGAAGAGCAGGTGAATCATGATTCTTCAGATTTAGCAACACCATTGGTATGTGTTCATATCTTCAAAAAAAATGAATCAGTTGTGCTTCTTTCCACTTCCCATTATAACATTTAAATTGAAGGCCCTGAGAGAAAACCAAGAATGATACTCGATTACAACAGAAGCAAAGGAGGCGTTGACAATATGGACAAATGCCTTAGTGAATATTCAACGAAGAGAAGAACGAAAATATGGCCATTGGTTTTTTTATAACATTATAAATGTGACTGCATTTGCAGCATTCGTGATCCACATGAAAAATAATCCACGATTGAAGACATCAACAAGCCGTAGAAGAAACAACAGTTGAATGAAAAATTAGCCATACATGAAATCCAGAATCGTTCACAGAATGCACAAATCATCTGAAATTTTCCATCACGTAATGGAAAGCATGTTGGGCCACCCAGTACCACTTACTGTTGAAAATCTACCAGTACGCCCTCAAGGAGAATGTGACAATTCTAGCAGAATCAAACAGAAGGGAAATTGTTACCTTTGTACCAGAAGAGGACCAACACGAAAAGCTTGTAAAGAATGCCAAAAGCCAGTTTGTGCTCAACATTCTGTAAATACAATTCAATATGATAGATGCGCAACCTAAAATACCACTTTTTTTATAAATTGAAATATATTTATCTTTTTCCATACAATACATAAATAATGTCAAATAAAAAAAAATTGATTTATAAATAAAACAAAAATGTTTTTCTTCATTTCTAACTTACAATTTACATACCAACTCTATACACACTTGTGGGTGTGTTGACTGTAGATAAAAGGGAGTAAATAGCAAAAACTACTTGTAAATTTGGTCCCAAAAAAAAATATAAATTATTTTTTATTGAATATGATAGAAAACAATATTTTAGGAGGCTACTCGGAATTTCAAGTTGATGCGGCACCTGCGACTCAAAATATATCGATTTGAAAATGAAATGCACACGCAGGTATGTGGGTGTAGACACAAAGGTTAAAAAAGAGTTCACCAGAAAACAAAACATAAAAATTGTTACAGTTTATAACATACCATTTACTTCATTCTTCAAAAGCTGTTTAAGGGACCGAATGAATAGAAATTCAGCAATTTTGCTTTTTCTTATAAAATCAAAGTAATTGCTTTTACCGCCAGCAATTGCTTGAAAGTTCAAAAATTGCTAATAGTGAAAGCTTTTTCTTAAAAAATAGAAGCAACTGCTTATATATGCTTAAAATGTGATGAATAAATTAAGGAATTGTTTTCTTTGGTGTAGCAATTGCGTTAAATTTTGTAAGGTAGATCGACCCCTGCATCATTTCTTTATACAGCCAACTTTGGTTCTCTGGGGTACACACGTAAGTTCTTATTGATTTGCGCCTTTTTAATTATGGCTGAATATATGAATGTGCGTAAAAGAAAAATCTATAGTGTACGAAAAAATTTCGTAGACGATGATATCAGAAAGTTATATCGGTTTGATCGTAAAAGTGGTGAGTGCTTAGCAAATTATTTTTTGATGGTAAAAGGCGAGATGTTGCACTGTCACCTGTAAATAAGATGAAAGTCTTTCTGCTGCAGTTGTTGGATCCGGGCTTTCAAAAGTCGGTAGCTGAAGAACTCGGTGTTCACCAGACTACTGTGTGTAAGATATCCACTTCCGTAATGTATGCTGTTTTGGAGAAGGCCAATATTTTTATTAGATTTCCTATAAGTGCTGAAGATTTTGTGAAAGCTAAACGATTGTGGTCAGAGGGATACCGTTTTCCAAGTTTCATGAATTGGGTGATGGATATATAAACCGAAAAGGATACCCCAGTATTAACGTATAGACAACTTGTAATGCAGAAGAAATTTTTAGTAGTGTAGACTACCAATGGCCTAGGTCTGTGCACGATAGCAGAACTTTCAAAAATTCTAAGATATACAACATTCTAGAAAACACCACAGAAGAATGCGTACTATTAGGAGACGATGGCTACTCTACATCGCCTTGAATTATGACTCCCTGGAGGAATCCTGCAACCCAAGAGCAACGAAATTATAATAACATTTTCTGCCGAGAACGTGTGATAATTTCGGGCAGTTAAAAGCAAAGTTTCCTGTCCTTCAGTTTAAAATTAGACTCAATTAGAAAAAAACCATCGATGATAATTGCCTGCATTGCGCTTCATAAAATCGCTAAACGTTTAAATGATTAACAATTTCAGTACTCAACTCAGGAAGCTAATGTTGAAATTAACACACAAAATAACGACAATCTGACATCAAATACAATCCCCGATTTCTCCCATATACACCATTGATTTATTGCCTGTCTTATTAACATCAAACTTCTTTTTTATTTCTTCCTTCATATAACTAATTTTTTGATACTGTTTCGTTGTGAGACGTTAAATATACATTTATATTGTTGTACTAAGACGTTTAAAGCGGCCTCCTTTTGTACGTCAACCGGAGGAACTAGCGATTTATTAAAGACGATGTTATACCCCTTTAGTTTAGTGGACAAATATCAACTGCTTGTCAATTTCTTCATCATTGTTATTAAATCCCTCACTTCCACTCGAATCTGCCATATCACAGTTGCAGTTTTTTTATATTTCACAAAAAGATGACTGGATAACAGATGTCTGAATCTGCTGTTTCTACTACAAATTCGGCACCACAATAAATGCTTACAAACTGTAAGAGTAAGTTGATTATTTAAATTTACAGGTCGAGACTTGTTGAGCACCTAAGCAATTGCTACAGAGATGTAGGAAAGAAAGCATTTGCGTATTCATGAGAAGATCTAGCAATTGCTTAAAGCGGTTGCTTAATTCATAATCATTAAGCTCATGGTTTTATCCTTGTCTCTGAGCAACCCAAAGCTTTAATTGCTTCTTGATCGGCGTCACTAACATTCATAGTTTTATTAAAATAATTTAAAACATTTGCTATCATATCCTTCTCCTTCAGGCTAAATTTTTTTCCCTTACGTCGTTTTCTCCCTGCAGGCTCCATTAATGCAGTGAAAACCGTAATTAAATGAATGGGTAATAAAATTTCTAAAAATCAAGAAAAATATCCATATTACCCTGTGCACGCTCGAAAAAGATGGAAGTGTTCTGAAAAGAACGATTTGTACAACTATATATATAAACAAATTAAGGTGGAATTTAACTAAAAATATTTTAAAACTACGACGATAACGATTGACAGCAGTTGACGCTAATAGACAGATAGATAGATACTTTGCCGACGCCGATATATGTAAATAAGTTGCAACATAGGAATCGGAAGTGAAGATAGAGCTAATGACAGAAACTAAGGATAGTAAGAGATAAAAATTACTATTATATCCCATACTGCATACGGAGGTTGAAACGATCTATACTAATTAAATTATTTTCTTTTCGTGAGCCCAGATGGCGTACTTATATAGGTATACATGGTCTTATGGTATATATGGTTGAACAAGATCCTTAATAGAATTGAGGTTGTTCGAAACCGTCGCGTTGGTCTGTAGGAGAAATAACGACAGTTATGTATCATTTCGCATCACCTGCTGCAGAAAAAATCCTATACTTATCTACATTCAAAGTGTTAATATTGACAATGTATTCGTAATCAGAAGAAGAAGCTGCGCTCTTGTTCCTTGTTTTCCTGGTAAGTCGTAACTAACAGTGACAAAAATTGTGCATGCAGTGAATGCAAATAGTTCGCTGAAATTTCACAGGCAAGTGAACAGCATCTTCGCGCTAGTATGGAAATATTTACATGCCTTAATGTACGTACATACGCCAGTATCGACAACAATTTCGCAAGCTGAAAATTCGTTGTCGCAGCGAATATACGACGTTAGTCTGGAGGAGCTTTTACGTGTATATGCAATAAATCAACTTTTTCTTATATTATATATTATAGCCTTCCAACATTTTTCAAATTAATGTGCATCAAGGACAAAATGAAGATTATTTTAGCAAAGTATAGTATTTATTTAAAATAAAAAAGTCTTACCACCTTTTTCAGTAAAGCACTATGAATACGTATGAATAAGTTGTCATCCTCAGCAGAAAACCACAAAGGGAAATAATGTCAGACGTAGCACTCTGGGAGAAATATACCCCACAGAATACCACTAAAAACATTACACATAATTATTTTAAGCCACCGTATCCTATTATCTTATATAAAAATTTATAACAAATAAATAAGTTGGAAAAATAAGTTCAGGGTACATATTAATTTACTTTTATCAATTAACATACCTAACACTTGTGCATTGTATTTAAAATTATAAATTGTTTTATAGTTCAGATAGCTAATCAGTTCTAACATTGTTTCCATCAATTAAGTTCTTACTATATGAAAACCCAATTAACGTAATACCTAAAAGAAGCGGCAGCTGTTTCCATGCTTTATGTATACTAACTCTTACATATTGAGGCGATGCATTCAGAATAACTTTAAAAGTGAAACGATTTGAAAAAAAAAGCTAACCAGTTTAGTTATGGTGTTTTCACTGCTACTGAACCGATAAAGTAAGTGTGCCAATGCGCCTTTCTAAGTAACTTGCCGATAATGTGTTACAAATGCATCAATTTCTTTTCTTCGTTCCTAAACTATTCGACCCGTGGTTGAAAATTTCTATTACTAATAAATGCCTAATAATGCGATAGAATGATTTCGTATACATGTAATAAGCATTTATGTTTGTTTTTGCCGCCCGAGATTTTGAGTTAATGCTCATACTTTTCTCAGGTTCGTCCAATAACAGATCGTTTATATAATCTATCGTTTATATAATTTCTGATAATTGAGCAACACATTTCTTTGTGCATAAATGATGCCTTGTTAACATACTTTTGGGTTATATTTACAATTGTCTTGACAGTAGGTACATGACAAGATAATTTAGTTATGTTTTAAGAAAAATTGTGAAATGTTCACTTTGTATGAATATACCTTATAATTTTAATTCATGGTGAATATGTTCGAAAATGTAATAGAAATTTACGTATCTTGGAAGAAAAACTAATCTTGGTCATTTTATTATGTATGTCTATATTTTTATAAGTATATTGTTTATATGGCTGTGTTACTTTCAGTCAATTTTCTTAACATTTTGGGCATTGGGTATTACATACACTAATAATGCAATTTGAATGCATTGCCATGGAAAAATGGCCTCGCATGTATAGTAATATTAGAAAGGTGCACGGTTATGCGACTTGATAATGGGAATCCATGTATTCCCGAAACACGTGTCGTCCCGAATTAATTAATACTGTGGGAGGAGTAATCCGAACAGTGTGTTTAAGCCTCAATGAGATTTTTAGGAAATGTATTATAAATTATAAGGCAGGTACAGCGCAGTTATTGGTGTTTCTAGTGTAAAATTGACTAATGCAAACAATAGGTCCTTATGTTTATAAACAAATACCGCACATTCGTAAATAAAGAGGGATGGCAAAGACAAAATACCATGTTTCCTCAGTACTACACGGCAAGAGTATAATCTATTTAACGAGAACATATTTATCACAATTATTTTTTGTAGAATGCAACAACGCGAAAAATGAAGTTCAACACCTCAAAATATAACACCATAATCTGGACGAAACATTAGCCTGATAAAACATCAAAAATTCATCCAGCGAGACAACTCTTCGTAGTCTATACATGGCGTATGAAGATGAGCATAGCTGAGACACGTGACAAAGTCAACCGATTATTAATTCTGCCGCCAAGGAATTGTGCCTCACATCACCACCGGCAGTGAGATAGTTCCCAACCCCACCAAGGGTGATCTATCCATGTGACATCTGACAGATATTGCTAACGGAGAGGGAAGAGTCATTAACGTATAGAATGAAAAGCAAGGGCCCTAGAACGGAAACCCTGTGGCGCACTCACCACCTTTATATTGCCTTGGAACATATTTCTAAATAAATATATGTTTTGGAAATAAATCGGCAATTTGACTAGTTAGTTACTACAACAGTTATTACGATATATAAAAAGATAGATATTTTCAATATTGAAAAATTATTAACCTTCAAAATGTAAATACATATAAACTCACAACAAAACAATCTACTTCGTTTAAAAAAAGTCAGTCAACAACATATATTAATAAGACACACTTTACCGCGAAACTCTTTGCTCAGCTTGGTTACAGCGATTTTTTCTGATATTTCGTGTTCAATGGATACTACGGCAAGGCTACTTACTTAACTTACATTAGTCTCTCTTGTGCCATACTAGATCGAAGATAATTTATTACATATAAACTCACTATGGACTCGCCTTTAGAACTGCGGCACCTCAGCCGCACTTAACAACCAGTAAAAACACTCCACACCGCATAAATATTCACAAACTGAATACATATTTGGGCAAAGAACTTGCCATTCCCAGCAGTAACGTTAAACTAAGAAAACTAAAAGTGGAGGTATTTATAGGTAGGTACTAACCTTCCCAGGCATCCTAGATTATATCTACAGTGTTAACAACTTAACATTTAGATTGAAGTAAAATTACAAATAAAAACCAATAACAATTAAAGTATTTAGGTCATTAGTGTTTATCACATGACTATTAACTCAAAATTATTGTACATTTGTCATTAGCGCTAGTTGAGAAGTCCTGCAGTAGTAGATGGGATAGATCTATATAATTATGCAACTATACAAGGAAACGAATAGTCGCATAAGAGCCGGTGTTTTCTAAAAGGCGAATGAACTACAGTTACAAATTCCAGAAGCTATAGTAACAATGAATTACAGTCTGTTCTACTGATAGTTATTTTAGTTATGCCTGGAAATTTTAATTCCAAAGAAAATTATACCAGTATCACAAAACATCAGCACCTCATTCATTTAAGATATTAAGACCAGGTGGTGGTCTTCAATAACGTTCGACGAATGCCTTTATAAATGTAGAAGTTGATGTAGTTCAATAGATAGACTTTACTGTCTTTTTAAGTGATGCCTTAACATGGTTATGCGGCGTGACAATCCAAACAATTATAGTTCAAGAGTAGTGTGGTCAATGCTTACAAATACACAACAGAAGTTGGTTCTGGAGACACAAATGGGACGCAATTTTTTTACCATACAGATTTGGTATAGACCTTACAGATTACATTCATTTTCCCGACCGAACATTGTTTGACAAACGCAGAAATTTATCAATATTCAACAGAACATGATAGCGTGGTAAAAATCCCAGAGCACTTGGTTTGCACTTTAAATTTCCATTCCATTTCCAATTATTGCAAGAAGTACATTAGCATGGCCAGAGACATGCCTTCCACTTTTCAAACGCATTCACAGAACAACGTCACGAAGCCTAAGATCTTCGCTCTATTTAAAATATTATTCATAAGTAAGGGCAGATATAGGCATAGGACTTAATTATTACAGCTTAAATACAGTTTTATATTTTTCAAACCAAAGCAAATTGAAAATACAAATACGTACGTACACATATATTAAAATTTGTACTTTATTATAGTTTTGTGAGTAGTATATAAGGCTAGTTTCTTTTTGACGTGTAAAATATAGCGGTTCAATCTTTCTGAATAAGAGTACAAGCCGGGGAATCATAAAATTTCAAACCGATAGGTAAACTAAAAAATAAAATAAAAATGCCGAGTACTTTGTACTAGCAGATACGATATAGCACTTTGAATCGTTCTAGTTGTATTTCAACCTTTTCTACCAAAACAAGTTGAATGAAATTAATGTACGTTAATGACACCTAAATAAATTGTTTTGACCGGTTGAAATTTTCTTACAACTGCCCACTTTTGTTGATAAAAGTACTAACCCAAGGGATTACTTATACAAAATTCCAAATTGATCGTTCAACTATAAAGGGAGATAAGAAATACAACAGTTTGGGCGTAAATTGTTCAACCCCTTAATATTTACAAAGGACAAAAAGTGCATTCATCAGTACCTTGATTAAGTAAATATATACATGCGTAAATATCCAATTAATATTAAAAACTAAAAACCAAAGAACAGTAAATATTTACAGCTTATGCATACCACATTCAGCAATTGAGTTTGTTCGAGTATTATTTTAAGTTTGGTAGGTGCAATGGACACCTGTTCCGCTTTATGGAATTATAAATTTTGCAATTAAACGAGAAACACATATGGGGTAAAATATGAAATTGTATAAAGTAATTTTGATAATTGGTAATGTTCGTATTAAAACCAAAACAAAAAATACCCCAAAAATACTAGAATAACACTCAGTCTTATTTTAGTGGTGATTTGGTGCAGAGCATATCTCCTAGGGCACTACATTTATCGTTTCTTTCCTTTGTGGTTTTTAATGAGGATGGCAACCTAGTTGCCGAAATATGTATCTAGAGTTTATTATACATTAAGGTGGTAAAGGGAATTTGTTTGTTTTAGTTTTACTATTCCATAGCAGCTCTATAGCAACAATTTACAGTATATCTATGTACTCTTTGTGCTGCATAGAGATGACACTCCGACGTCATGGGTAATTTATTTAACCTTACTCCATTTTTTGGTGGTGACCTCCTAACATTTTTTTTCATTTGTTAATCATTACAAACACAATGAGCGCGAAAACAACTTAAACTAGAAACATGCACTCCTTTCTCCTCTCCCTTCATTCCCATTCCCTAAGATATCGACAACTTTCTCCCACACCCCCGGACGTAAAGATTCTTAGAAGGACCACTCGAGTGTTCTCAAGTATACGCCTTTATTACTCCAATAAATCCATTAATACGGAAAATGACAAGGACGCTTCTTCCTGGTTTTTACCATATGTTCCACAACGCCAAATATATCTGCTCTCTCATGTCGGTAGTACGAAATATGTTCCTTATACCTGCTTTCGATAGACCTCCTTGTGTGTCCAATGTAGACTTTTTCACAATCTCCACATGCAATTTTATAAATTCTCGACTTTTGTTTATTTCCAGTTTGTCTTTAGGATTTCCTAAAAGATCACGAAGTGTTTGCGATATTTTATACCACAAAAATTACGGTAGAAAATTCCCTAACAAAATTAAACTCGCGATTTGATTCGATTAAACTCACAGCGGAAAAATAAATGAACAATCGTCTACCTTTCCTAGATTATTTTTGTAATCAAGAATAATAGTAAATTAGAAATAGACATATACAGAAAAGAAACCAACACAGATAGATTCATAATGGCAGATTCAAACCAATTTCTTGGTAAATAGATTAATTAAATTCCCGTTAAGTCAAAACAGATTCGAAAAAGAATTAAAACATATTAAAAACCTTGCAAAACACAATGGTTACTTCTCTGTAGATGTTGATCGCGTCCTTAAGAAGGTCCGATATATATACACCTTAGAAACACAACAACGCTTACTCCGATAGAACCCCGTGAGAAAAATAAATTTCTAATATTACTTTTTCATAAAATAACTAAAGGAATTAGCGGAGTCGCAAAAGATGAAAATATAAATATGGGTTATAAATCGTCCAACACACTTCGTAACCTATTACGAAATCCTGAAGACAAACCGGATATGAAACAAAAGTCGGGAAGTTTATAAAATTGCATGTGGAGATTGTAAGAAAGTCTACATTGGACAGACAAAGAGGTCTATCGAAACCAGGTATAAGGAACATATTTCGCACTACCAACATGGGAGAGCAGATATATCTGGCGTTGCGGAACATATGGTAAAAACCGAACATAATATAAATATAGATAATTTAAAGCTAATGAAATCGGTAACATCGACGCGCGGAGTAGATACTTATGAATCCATTTATATTAAAAAGAATAAAAACCTTCTTAATCGGGAAGAAGCGCTCTTGTCACTTTCCTTACTAATGGATTTATTGGAGTTATAAAGGCGTATACTTGAGAACACTCGGGTGGTCCTTCTAAGAATTGGGGTGTGGGAGAAGGTTGTACATATGTTAGGGATAGATAGAGCGAATAAAGGGAGAGCAAAAGGAGTGCATGTTTCTAGTTTAAGCTATTTTTGCGCTCATTCGGTAATTCGACTTGATAATGGGAATCAACGTATTCCCGAAACACGTGTCGTCCCGAATTAATGAATACTTTGTGCGGGAGGAATAACAGAACAGTGTGTTTATTGCGCTGCCCCACAGCCCTTGCAATCTTTACTGTTAATCATTACTTAATAAATGATTATTCAGAGATAGGTAAATATGTAATCAATTTGCTTGACTTCCTCAACAATCAATCTGTTTGTGTTTTAAATTAGAAATGAGGAAAACCTTTGAAAAGGGTGAATAACTTGCCAAAATAGGCACAGAAAAGTTTAAAAATTTAAGTTAGTACCACGAGTAAAAAGAAAAAAAAGTATTAAGTTAGCTATTATTATTTATATTATTAGTTATATTGTTGGTGTAATCAGTAAAATGCCGTTCACGGCCAAACAAGACGTTTTATTTTCAAAGCGCCATATCGCAGTGGCAGTAGAATACAAAATGGCGAATGGTCATTTTCATGGCAGTGGGTTATGGAACAATTTAATGAACAGTATCTATATGATATTGTAACCTAAAGTCTTTGTTCAACGCCCAAACAGTATCGTGAATAAAACTACGTGGACGACCATGAGTTGTGACAAAGGATGCCGTTGATGATATTAGACAACAACGATCAACAATGTCTGGAACGCAAAAAAATCCGGATCTGCTACGTAAAGTAGCAGCTGCTGAAGTATATCTCTTCAGCTTCCATGTATGCAAGTCTACCTACACTTTCCTTTGAACACGTAGAACGTTGTTCTGCATTTGCCAAACTTATTATTATTTTGGTAATCTAAAGCGCTTGGTATTAATTGCTGATATGAAATTACATATTATTAATTAGTGACATCTCCATTAATTATTCATACTCCCCTGGTCTGTGATTGTTTATATTTAACAACTCCAACATGATTGTAGAATGTATTACTTCAACTCGTATTAATACAAACCTGTTGACAATAAAAAAATTACATTGTGAGGTATCTCAATATTAATTCAAGCTTCGCGCCTCTCTCACGCTGTCCTAAAGATGTATACATGTATGTATGTTAAAACTGTTGAATTTTCTCTTATATGTTAGAAACATACATGGCCGACATTGCGGTTTCAATCTGGATGGAGTCCCAGCCCGCAGTACCATAGAAGTGACAGCTCTGCATTCTAATTACTAAAAACTATAAATTTTGTTCAAATTGTCTATCATTCATTCGAAGATAAGTTCTAACCCGCGATTGAATACTGTGTAGTTGCCCGTCTTATTTCAAAAGGATTTAAATTCCTAACACGATTTTCCAGATCCTGTCTATTTTTTATTGGTTCAAAATTTAATCTTGCCCAAAGGTAAAAATCTAAGGAAGAAAGATCGGTCGATCGCGGAGGCCATTTGCAAGGTCCGCGGCGTCCTATCCATCGAATTGCAAAAATCTCGTTAATCTGCTGTTATTTCGTTAGTGCTATGTGCTGGAGCACCATCCAGCTGGTAATGGTAATTAAAATAAACATCTAGTGATAAATATATATTATGATCTAAGCCTCAAACATATAAACCCAAGCAGCAAAATTCAAATTTGCGGCAATTATTTTTAGTAACTTCAACATTAAAACATGAAATTACCTACAATTTTGTATTACATCAATAGGTATTTTAATATCTTTAAGTCGAAGTTACTAAAAATAATTGCGGCAAATTTGAATTTTGCTGCTTGGGAAATCACTCTGTATTTTTGCTGCAATATTACCCTAGACAATATATGAAATTTCATAATGATAAGGTAGGCGATATTGATTTAGAACCACATTAACTAGGTTTGTGTGGTGGATAATATACTGATACCAAGATTCTTATCAAATATCTTCTGTAATTTTTGTGAAAAAAAAGTTCATTAACGTTTAATTAATGGTAGTTATAGATATTTTAATGGAAGCAGGAATTTATTCTGTATGTAAGAATACATAGTTGGGTTAACCTAAATATTTTAAAAAATCATCTTTAATTTTGCCGATTAGTAACATCACAGAAATAGTAAAACTCAATATTACAGTTTCCACTCTCCTGTTTATGCAACTTAAGATACACCAGTGCATGTACATTTACTTCATATTTCTCTGATACAAGTTACCGATGTAATATATCAATTCTAGTAATGGTATTTTCTGATTTCACGTTATGTATAAGCAATAGTTAAAGTATCGGCCGAAATGTCCATTTACATGTAATACAGGCATTACAGCGTATGTATTAGATGACTGAAAAATAAACATTTCGTTTGAAACCACTTCAAATAGATTAATTTTACACATTTCCAAATCGTTTTTGCCCCTAGCACTTAAAAAACAGACCACTAGGGAATGCTGCTAATTTACAAGCAATATCTTCCCAAATTAGTGAATTATATTGATTAAGCAGTACAGCGACGCACATGCGCGTATTTCTGAAATTCAGGGTGTTTCCTCAAATTTCGAAAAATTATTGCTAGATACATTTTACTATTTTTAATTTAGAAACAGACAGTTATTTTTGAGATTTCTAAAATAGCAAAATTCAAGAAAATAAGCAATTATTTCCATCAAAGGTTCACTTTATTATGATTTTTGTAAAGCTAAAAATTAAAGAAATTTAAACTTTTCTCGAATGATGAATAAAGAATCTTTAGGCGGTTGGTTTAGAGAAAGATTATTAAACTTACTGATAATACAAAATAACAAAAGAGTTTTAGGTTTTGTTTAAATCCAAGTACCTTCGCAAATTTTCACGTTTTCAGTTTTTTTCTTTATTTTATTGTTCTTTACGAAATCATCCAACTTATTGGTACAAAATTAAGATAACAGCATCTGAATCTCTTTTGCTTTAACATAGGGCATCATTACAAGACCCAAAAAGTTTGTTAAGGACTTGACAGCTAACTTAGATTTGTCTGTGCTACTTGAAGAACGATTTATCAATTGTCCTCCTTCTAGGTGTACTTTTAAATGGATTTATTATTCAATTCGTCACGCAAATTATAGTGTTTTATGTCTTTTTATGATTCTCTACCGGCGAGTAGCTCTAGAGTTCACCCATCGTGGGCAACATCTTATAGGAGTTTTCTCTTAATTTGTTATTCCATGGAAACCCTTCATGAGTTTCTTAGAGAAAGCAGTAAATTAAATATATCTGTATAATTTAAAGAATAAGTGGATTAAGTTCTTCGAATATGCTTCATTAGAAATAACTCGTAGAATTCTTGTAACCCTCTTCACTCAAGAGTATTGCTATTTTATTCCCCAGTTCGCAGACGCACTTCACCACTCGTGGAGATTTCTTTTTCACAAGTGATTGTAAACTGTTATGTTCATCAGTGCAAATTCTAATACGATCCTTTTATGCAAATTTGCGCTGATATAGCCTATAGGCCTGCCAAATAGTTACTATTCAACTATCGCAGCTATCTATGAAAATCTGATATAGCAAATCATTACTGCTGTCCATGGCTTCGTCAGGTTGTATGGTAAATAATTTTTCAAATAATTTCAAACTGTTGCTAAATACCCAGGTAGATATATGGTTAACTCATCGGCAGATTGTATCGCTTGGCAGAAAAATGTTCTTAAGTTATCTAGCACAGTTTTCACCAAACACTGTTGCTGTCATGTATATGGCAGCGGATGGAATGTGTTGCTCTGCAATAGTATGTGGCTTTTGCCTTTGATTATTTTACTTGTCCACTTTGTGCATTAATAAAGCTTTCTCATGATATATTCTTTGTGCAGAGGTTCAAATACCTCCTCAATTTATTCAATTTCATACTATCTGCAGCCAAAATTTTTAATTTGCTTAAAAATTTTGGCTGCAAATAACCATGAATAACACACTGATCCTTTTCTTCATCCCCTATTCCAGTGCTTGTAAAACTGAAGTTGGCCATATTTTCGTGTTTTTTTAGTTTGTAACATGATTAGTAGTGGTTTTGGAGGAAGCTGAAGTTTCTTTGTCCTCAGGCTTACGTTTGCTAATCTAGCCATGTTAACTGTACGTAAATATACAATTTTTTTATCACCCTTTGAATTCCAAAACTGACAAGTTCTCTTATGTTTCACCGTTGCAATAACTTAACCATCGCACAACTAATAACTGAAGATAATTTTCAATTCTCAAAATTCGTCACATCGAGGTATCAGGCAAATCATGTGATAAATCCACCACTTCGGCAGCGATATCTCCAAATTGATTTAATTCCTTCGTAATGGGTTATTCTTATTTATCTTCATTTTTTCTGGGGCCGCAAAATTATTTAAAGTAGAAAAGGGTGGGCGAAATATGAAAGTTTGAGAATCGCTGATTTATTACATTAATCAGCATTAATCCTTCTAGCCATAAGTAGGATTATTAATACGTTGAAATGTTAGATAACTATGAATAGCTATTAAACCTGTAACAACAATAATTTCATTTCATATTTTATTCGATATTGACCTATTGCAATATTTTATTATTATAATGCCTTCCCTATGTCGTATGTAACTGTTCCTTTCAAACAAACGGAAGGCACCCGAGTTTTCTTTTGAAAAAAATACTTTAAAATATACATATGTAGATACTCTTAATCATCTAGTAAGCACAGAAAGTCTAGAATTTATACAAAAATAAATAGGAAATCAAAGAGACGAATAGCAAAATGATAAATAAGATTATCAAGCTTTGGAAACTAAGTTCCTAGTATCCAAATATGCAAAATGGGTTCCATTTATTTATTTTTTTGTGGAGAAACTGGAAGTGCTAGAAAGTGTATACTCAAATAATTGTAATGTTTAGTAAATACTACACCATAACACCCGTATATATATTAAAGATTATCAACAAATAAATAAAACATTATGAGTTCTTTGCAGTGTTATAGTTGAATAATTTTCATTTAACATGTACTAAAAATAAGTATGAAAAATTGTTCATACTGACGTACTTTGGAAGCATAAGGTAACACAATCTTATCTCCAGGGGCGCCAAAAACTGATGCAGCATCGCTGCGCCACTTTAAACACGTGGGGTACCTCCCGGTTCAATTATAGGACCTCTATTCTTTATAATTATTATCATTATATGAACAGGATGCCCATTTTCTATCTCCGTATATGGGTAACTTTCTTAATATTAAAGTAACAGAATCAGTTAAATGGACAAATTTGCTCAGAAAATAGAGTGATAAAGATGCTAGTATCAAATTTGTTATGCAAGGTTTGTGAGATATTCAGAAAAAATTGAAAACAGTTCAAAACTCCAACGTCAAATATGTTCATAACCCCTTAAGGTAAAATAAAGGTAAAAGCTGCCTCTGGTACACCTTTTTATGTGGAGTCTATTAATGTCATTTAAAAATCCATGGCGCTCCTTATTTTGATGATATGATACAAACTTGCATTTTTTTAATTTTCAGTTTTGTTAATTTGATAAGATGTTTTGAAAAACATCTTCTATATGTGTTTATATATATATATGTGAATGTAGCGTCAAGCATTTCCTTAACTATCTACAACCATTGTCTTGTAACTTTTGGTATTAATCTTGCCTGGTAACTTTCCTATTGTGCGTTCCCATGTTTCTCTTGGTCTACCTCGCCTACTTTGTACGTGTATTTTAGCTACCCAAATTGATTTCACCTGTCTGATATTATTCATCCGTTGTAGATGTCTCAATCAACTTAATTGTCGTTGTTCAATAAATTCAAATACTCATTGGACTAAATCATGTGTAACTTGTTCGTCACTTATTTTATTCTTCTTTGATATTTTTCTCAAATACTTCATTTGGGTTGCTTAGATCTTGCTTTCTTGTTGTCTTGTCAATGACTAGTCAATCCATATGCCCAGATGTCAATCCATAGGCTTATACACTGCATGATAAACGTTCACTTTAGTTTGTTTATGTAGATACCTCTTTTTGTTAATAAAGCCTTTGTTTATACTTTCATTGTATTTTCCATTCCTTTTTCTACTTCTTTTTCTTATTTTCCTAACTCTTCTATTGTGACTCCTAAATAATGGACATCTAACTTTATTCCATTTACTGGTATATTTAATTTTTGCTGTCCTTCTGTTATTGCAATGGCTTTTGTTTTCTTAGTATTCATTTTCATATCATTCGTTTCTAATACTTCCTCCCAAATATCTAGAGTTCTCTGTAACTCCTTTTCATTTGTTGCCATAATTACGTCAACCGCAAAGGCACTCTTTGAAACTTCTATTTGTTGTAATGGTTTGTAACCTACAATTAAAATCTTTGTTATTTCTTTGCAATTCTTGATGTTATCCATAAAGCCTGTAAAGGGAGTAGGGGTCATTCCTCCACCTTGTCATAATCGTTCTTGTGTTTTAAATATTGTTTTAAATATTTTTGCGAATCATATACCTAACTTGTCTTCCGAGAAAAAAACATTATTTTTTTACGCTGATGACCAGCTGCTTATCTGCATGTAATACAAAACAACGCTTAATTTTAGAATGCCACGAATTGTTGCTGAAAAGTTATTTTCGTGTATAATACAAATAACTTTTATTTAAACCCAGAAATAAGGCCCGCTTTATTCATTTTGCACCAGGTGTTGATAAAGTGAATGGAAGTATACAATGAAAATTAATGACAAATCGATAAGATTGGGTTCAGTCAACTAAGTTTTTCGGACCTTCTCCTAAATGAATAAAAATTGAATGAACTTTCATCTTTATGTTGCACTATTTATAGATTACACGATGGCATGGCTACCACTTTCATATTACTATGCTAACTTTCAGTCAAGGATGCATCTACTTTTGCAAATCGAGTTTTCATACTACAGAAAATTGCGATTAGGAGCTTCTCTGGTGTCAATGTAAGGGTGTCTCGCCGCCTATATTTTAAAAAACTTAATCTTTTAACTCTGGGTAGAATATTTATATACAGACATCGTTTGAACATGCGAGATATACACATTAAATGGGTATTAAACTCAATTCCCCTCCTCCAAATATTAGACAAATTACAAATTTAAGACATTTTGAAAAACTTTGAACGATTACTTGTTGGAAAACGCTTTTTATTCTACTAATGAGTTTTAGATGCAAATATAAAAATGTATTTTTGTGTTGTTTGAAATTATATCCATGTGACATATATGACCTGTGCTTTACTAGGTAATAAGAATAATGATACACACTGTGTCGGGTTACTCCTCCCTATATGTTGATTAATTCGGGACGCGTGTTCCAGGAATACATGGATCCCCATCGTCAACCGCATAACTGATTTGTTCGGTTATGCGGCAGACGATGGGGTTGTGGGGGAGGAGTAATCCGATGCAGTGTGTTTATTGTGCTGCCCCACCGTCCTTGCAATCTTTGCTGTTAATTAAGCCTTTACTATTTTCATGTTTATTATAATATTGTATAGTTATAGTATAGACTCTCAATACTAAATAGACCGTCAAAATGACAAATGTCCAGTAAATGCGTTGACAATTTACCTTATGTATGCCACTGGCAACACTCTAATTGAGGAAATCCCACGCGGAAGAAATGTTACTAGATTTGACACTTTACTAAATATGAAGTTGTGTTTGGTTGTGCTGGTATGATTTTAACATTATCACTGTCAAAAGTGGCCTGTTTCGTTGCGAGAGCTATAGAAGTCCAGTCAGAGCTAGTTAATGGGACTAAAGTATGTTACTACAATAAAGGAAAAAAACATTTCCTTAAATACACTTTATTAGTGTAAAACAAATACATGAAATACATAACATTACATGAATCAAGAAACATCGGAAATTGATATATCAAAATACAGCGAGATTTCCGGAAGCAAAAATAACAGCGGGGACGTCGCTTTGTGTTTTAAAATAAGAAAGTAACTCGTTATAAAATTAAACATTAAAGTAAATTTGGGCCACTTATATCAACGCACTAATCATATAAGTCATTGGAACGAGGGAAGAAACGAACCAGGGAAATTTAAGAAAGTTGGGAAAGAAGGAAGGTGGAGCACACACATTTACCCACAATTTGGGTACTTAAGGTACTTAACAAAATTTTTGATTTTTTTCCTAATTTCTTATTATAATAACTTAAATATTTAATGCATTATTTGAGTTATGTGTTGATCGTAGTGTCTTTTGTGTAACGGAAAATATCTCTAATTACAATGTTTAATAACAAAAAGATTGCTGCTGATTTCAAGACATAACATGTGCACAAATTACACAATTTTTGTTTTCGCTTCAATGTTTAATATGAAGGAATTGCATTTCTATTTTCAATAAGATATGGATATACTTGGCGTCTAGTTCAGAATTATCTCTGTATTACTTTTGGCAATAAATTAACTGCCACAATTGATTAATTTAGTGGCCAGCAGACTTCTAATCTTCACGAATTTAAACTATCTTTTTAAAAATGCCTAATAGATGGGCGCCGTATAGCAGCTATGTATTAACGAACAAGAACTGTAAGACGTGTCTCCCAAGATATCTAAGGGCTGGGTGGAAGGAACATTTTAAGAATGACCGATAGCAATCGAGGAGTATTGAACTAGGGGGAGATGCTTATAAACATGCGGTGGATTGGATGGTCAATGCTTCTATTGTTTTCTTTTTGTGTATTAACTATAATCGTTATGCTATTATGATTGATGAATTTAAAAAAATCTAATTTTTAATTTTCTCAAAGTTGAGTTGTATGTTTTGTTCTTTTCATTTGTTAGTTGCATTATGGTCAATATTAGAAACACTCTGTCTCTGTTAATTTAACTCTCTTTGAATAATAATAGAAATAGCAATTTAATTTGAATCATGCTGATCATAACATCGTTGCATTTATATATTATATTTATAGTTGTTGAACTATTCAACTCTAGTTGAATATAAATAGATTTCACTGAACTAATTACAGCAAATAATATTGTTTGTTAAATATGAACAACTAATTCAGAAACGCATGTTCCGAATAATAACAAATTGGTTTTACATAACTAATTAATCTATAGTTGATACTATACAACAATACGTTTCGTACACAAGTATAAATATAGATTACATTATTAGTTGTGTGAATTCCATTATTCAACAATTGGTCTTAACATAGCAAAAACGCTCATTACAATGTAACAGTTTCCATCAATTGCGAAACGAGAAGTAAAATTCGGTGAGAATGAAGACCTGTTTTTTACTATCAACTGATGAATCTCGAATGCTTCGCTGCAGTGACCGAGAGAAAGATTTAGATTTTATGTATGTTTGTTGTGCGATTGCTTTTCTATACCTAATTAGGTACGCTTAATATAACGAGGCCAGAATAAGCTAATTTAAGCAACAAGCTATTCTTTTATGGTGGAGTTTATACATTTCTGATTGCTAATTAAAATTGCTAAATTTCCGTCGATTCAACAAACAAACTGTATTCGTTCCCCATAGTTTTTTTCTTTTAATTTAGATTAAAATTAGTAGCAAATGGGAAAGTAAATTTTCCAATGCAATTATTATGTAATTTATAATTTCAAAATGTATGTGCATACGTAACAAATATATATATATGATGTAGAATCATACATATGTAGGTATATTACAATATTTTGTTGGCGGATTTCTTACATTTCGCCCAACTACATATTTGCGTAATTTACTATTGAAGATATTAAAACCTATTGCTATAAAAAAATTATTTACAAAAAATCTATTTGTACAATCTTACAGTTTGTGAATGAATTACAAGCACTATGGGCCTGTATAATAATAATAATAATAATAATATTTGTTGCTCAACAGGCCAAATCCCAATAACAGGACAAGAAAAATAACTAAAAAGCATGAGCATACGTTGAATGTATAAATTTAACCTAAATTAACATGTCATAATATAAACACACTGTTCGGATTATTCCTCCCGCACAAAGTATTAATTAATTCGGGACGACACGTGTTTCGGGGATACAAGTCGAATAACTTAATAATGGGAATCCACGTATTCCCGAAACACGTGTCGTCCCGAATTAATTAATACGTTGTGCGGGAGGAGTAATCCGAACAGTGTGTTTATTGTGCTGCCCCACAGTCCTTGCTATCTTTACTGTCATAATATAGACAAAAATGTTGGCAATAAATTATAACAAAGTCATACAAATACTCCCAAATATAAGAAACGAGATAATTGTTGACAATCAATTAGTCAATTTGAAATTTCAAATATATCACCCGTCTCTTGATTATCCAGCTTGGAATGAGTGTATACAGGCAGACGTCTCATAATGTTAGTCCTCGCGAACGGAACCATAAATGTGGAGTCATATCTCGCACTTAACCTTGACACAATGAATGACATACGCCCAATCAGGAAGGGGCAGTCGATATAGTTTCAAAAAATTTCCTACAGTTACCATCTCTCCTGGCGCTCAAAGGCAGTATACAGTGTTTCGACCCAAGTTCGGCTTGTTGGATGCCCATCTCTCGGTAAGTACCATCCAGATTGTAAGAGAGGAATTTCAAAAATCTGCGGTGAATACGATCAAGTGGTAGTAAATCCGATGCATATAAGGGATACCAAATAAGGCAAGCATAGAGAGTCTTGAGTACGGCAGTATTCGTCAAATAGGTAGATATTCGCATGATGAGAGATATACCTTTAGGTATCAGAAGATACTTTTTGTATATGTGATTTAAAACTAAGACTGGAATCGAATAAAACTCCAGGATATTTAAACTCAGATGCTGATTTTAGCTTATTGCCGTTAATTTGATATGATGTGGAAGAGACTTGTAGCGAACGTGAATATGTAACTACAGAAAATTTTTTGATATTCAGCTGTAGCTTATTGCCGTCACATCATTTATGGGGTATATCTAGGTTTTTTTGTAGTACCGCTTCATCGGTGGGACAGGTAATCTCCGAATAGATCTTGATATCATCAACCGTCAATAGTAAGTCGTTTATAAATAATACGAATAGTAGAGGTCCAAAGTTTGAACCCTGAGGAACAAAGTGGTCAGAATCATATCCGTTATAGGCTACATAACACCGTCTATGACTTAGGTAAGAGCGGAGTAGTTTTAGAGAAGAAGGAATGAAACCAAAAAAGGATAACCTCCCTAGAAGAATTTCGTGATCAAGTGAGTCGAATACCTTTGACAAGTCCGTACAAAATTACATCAACCCTTCCTCTTCTGTCAAGTACCTTACCCACATACTGAGTTACCGTTGCCAAATTGGTAACAGTTGAGCGTCCAAATACGAAACCATGCTGCTCAGATGTAATGATGGAACGGGTGCTGTTGAATATGCTAGAGTATAAGACTTTCTCGTATATCTTGGCAAAGTTGGATATAACAGATATAGGTCTGTAGTTGGATAAACACGTGCGATCGTCCTTTTCATGTACAGGAACAACTACTGAATGGTATCACTAATACATAGTATTGGGAGATCCACACCCCATAAATTCATTTAATAAAATTCGGAACATACATGTGCTTCGAGAGCACGTCAGCTGTTATTGTCAACCAAATCCCGAATGCATCAATTTCTCAAAAATTTTATTAACTACAAATTAAATACTGCAAAAATTCATCTTACATTGTACTTGGAGGATAACTATGGGGCTCAATTATTCATAATTATTAATAATCATAAACAATTTAACCGAAATCTTGGGTGTTAACATGCCAGAATTTCTTGGAATTGTTGGAGGATTGTTGTCCTCCAAAATCATCGCTCCAGCACTTTCAGCGTCTGCGGTAGTCCTCACTGTCAGTTCTTTCGAGTGACACTTGCTTGCCATCATATTGGAACTTTCACTGGGATGTTCTGAAGCCGTATATTTTGCCGCAACGTCATAACCACTTGGTTTCATGTATTCAAAGAATCGAAATATTTCAGTTGCTGAGCGACCAGCGCGATGGAATTCGACGACTGCGGTTGTTCGATTACACCCCGCCCCGTACTTCATTTCATCATTGCGGGCTGTTTGAAGTTAAGAATGTTTACTAGTAGCACACCAACAGCAGGGAATTTGAATTGAAATTTGTCTAGGTTTTGGTGACGCACCGTGTGGACAATGTATGAAACAACACATTCTATTTGGTTTGGTCTACAAGATGCAACACACGAATAGTAATAACGACTTCAACCCTTATAACACCATGAGATTGTCATAACATACGCTTCTATCTAAAGCAGTTCACCACAAAAGACTATTTTTTGGGATAAGGTGACACAATTGGAAGTTTTAAACGTACAAGTCAGATTTTGATTTATAATAATAATGGTCAAATTAGACCAAAATCTGGCAACTAAGTTACCACCCTAAATAAATACTATAAAGGTAAAAGTGAAGTAACACTGGTAAACTGATGAAGAGCACATCTTTCAAGTTTCATCGTAGCCACAAATTCTTATTTAGATATATTTAATAATTGAGCTGGTATTTTAATTTAGTTTCACTATTTCAACTCACTGTACCTATCGTATTATTATACAAGAATAATCGAAAAATAAAAAAAATTATTATATAATATTTTTCTCCTGTCAATATTTATAACAAAAGAAAACTTATTTAGCTTGAAAAATAACGCAGTCAGGATACCATGTTCAATTTGAAACAAAATTTTAGGGAATTTTGTTCGCTGAGATGTCAATGTAGAGACACCACTCCACAGTGTCCGAGTTATCATTTGGTGTGCTGTATCAGGGCACGGGACATTAGTGGTTATTTGCTGCGGACGAGGACAAGCATTCAGTTACTGTCAATCAAGAGCGTTGCAGACATTACATTATTATAAATAGGTAAAAATAGTAAAATCCTCTTATTCCTTGCAGTTTCTTTTAAATTTATTGTGGAACTAGCTTCGGCCATCTTCAGCCAGAATCTAACAAAATATACAATGTCAATAAATAAATAATATAACAATAAAAGATATCGTACTTACAGTCAAGTGGTAAAAATATTACATGTTGATATTGAAGCTTTGAAAAGATGAATGTAGAAAATATTACAATAGTTTTTGTTGATTGAAAGTTATAGTTAGTAAGTTATGATTATAATTACTAAATTGATATTTGAATGTAAGAAAACTATTTTAAATTTGAAATTGTTTAATGCTAAATTGAATTGGGAAAAAGATATAAAAATTTGGATTCAAAAAACTAATGCAATAGGGATTAGGGAAGGAAAAAGGGGATAAACAAAAACATGTGCGTTAAGTTTGCCGGTCGAGAATAAACAGGCTAGTGGTATGGTAAAATTAAAAACAGAATACAGTCAAGCTGATGTGGGTGCCGGGGTTATTACAGGCAATGACCAGGCGGACCAGCTAGCAAGAAAGGAATCTGAAATGACCTTCATTGGACCTGAGCCAGCTCTCGGGATCACTAGAGTTGCTGTACGTGGTGCGGCAACTGACTGGGTGATTGAACAACACCAGAAACACTAGCACCATGTAGCAGAACAGAAAGACAGCAAGCAGATGATGAGGAAACCATCACAATGTTTGGTAGCTGGCATATCGTTTCTTACCGGAGCGCAGATTAGAGTGATGACATGTCCACTTACTGAACACGGCAACCTAACACCTACACAGAATGGAAGTCTACAGAGAGGAACCACTGTGTAGATTATGTAATGAAGAGGAGGAAACAACCTCTCACATTATTTTTGAATGCTACGCATTAAGCCACCGGAGAAATCCTCTATGGGATGCAATAGACGCACTGCGGGGCATAACGGAAAACGATTTGACGCACACATTACTAAACCTTGTCAGGGGAGTGGCACAATAGGCTTCAAGGCCGCAGTGTTAAGCGATGTGAAATACCTTTCTCTACGTTGGGTCCAATCAAATCAAATGGTAAAATTAACATTATTACACATTTTGTTGAAGGTTTAATGAACTTTTGCCGCGCACAAAATCAATAGGAGAACTGCCCCTCCATCCTTTGGAAGTTCCTCAGTGCTAAGAGACGGACGACAAGAATACCTGGGAGACTTCGCGATTCAGTAGGGAACGGATATATATTGAGCCCGCTGGGATAGTTAATGCATTTGCCGACACATTTTCTGCTGCTTACACGCCTAGCATGCCGACTGATTTACAGGACCAGCTGGCAGGTACACTGCCATTGAATATCCTCACCGCAACGGAAGACGAGCTTATACGGATTATGGCGTGTTTCCCTAATAAACTGACAGCCGGTGACGATCTACTTCCGAGTTTGCTGGTACGTGACTGCGGGTATGCGCTTGCTGGTTCTCTATTAACCATCATTAATTTATCCATACGAACTGCTGTTTTTCCTTCATTGTGGAAACGTGCCAGGATTTATCCTGTGTTGAAGAAAGAGGACCCAACAATTTTGTCCAATTATAGGCCTATTTCCATTCTCTCTAACTTTGCTAAAGTCTATGAAAAATTTATATATAGCTCCATCTTTAACCAAGTGCGCGCATATTTACCACCTAATCAGCATGGCTTTATTCCTGGACGCTCAACTGTTACCAATTTGGGTTGTGTTAGTCAAAAAATAGGTGAAGTTCTGGATAGGTGAGGACAATTGGATGTTATCTATTCCGACTTTTCACGGACTTTTGATACGATAGATCATCAAATCCTGTTACACAAAGTAAGCTCTTTTGGCTTTGTTCCACCGGTTATCAAACTTCTGGGATCGTATTTGAGCGGTCGTATATGCTACGTGCTATACAATGGATTTCCCTCCTATGAGTTTTGTCCCAGTTCTAGGGTCCCTCAAGGTTCAAACTTAGGTCCCCTTTCATTCAATCTTTTTATTAATGATTTATTACTTTCCTTTATTTGCCCTAGCTTATGCAGACGATATAAACATCTTTAATCAGATTTCCACTGTCAGTGATTCCTTAGTGCTTCAATCTAACATTGACAGATTGGTAGCATGGTGTAATCGGTATAAGCTTCAAATTAACATCAATAAATGCTATGTAGCTTCTTATGCGCGCACGTCCTCATCC